>VZTA01002334.1:11283-38874 GCA_013398855.1 Mohoua ochrocephala | reverse complement strand
TACACTCGAGAAAAGCAACAGCTTCATTATCACGTGAAACTCAGTATCTCTTACATTACTGAATGTTTCTAAGATTACACACCAAAAGAATTAGCTGCTTGCTCACATGAATATCAGGAGAAGAAAAGTGTTGATTTAACATCCTAATATTTGATTTTCATATTGAAATGTTTAGCAATATTTTCTTTATTTGACTACTAAAAAAATGATGAAATCTTCAAAGAATCGTCACCCCCAGACCACCTGTTTGCTGTATAACTCCTCACCAGTGAAGCCAATTCACCCCAGGAGGTGTAAGCACCTCACCAGCTGCACACAATAGCACCAAACTCTGTACCTCCCTTTACTCAATACACCTTCAGTTCTAAATATGCACCATTAGGAGAAGCATCTCACGCTTTAAATATTACCAGTATAACCACAACTTGTATCTGCAATATGAAGTCAGCTTGTTGCCTAGTAGAAATTTCGAGAAGCTAAGAGACATTTTAGAAGCTGGCAAATAGAACCTACAACTATGCTATGTTGGTGTTGAATTTCAACTTGCTTGTTGTTGAGCACAAAAAAGGAATGGCTCTTATCCCGAAAACCCTATGCCTTCAATTTAAGGGGCAGGGAACTGCTTTGTTTATCTTGAGATCAAAACCCATAACTTCCTGTGTTAGAATTCAATGAAGGTGCAAAGAAGTGTGTGTGACACATGCCTGGGATGACCGGAAGACATAATCTAAGTATCTTTAGAACAGCTTGGTGCACAAGGAATCCACTGTCTGACAGCCACCAAGCGATGGAATTCCCATCCTTTTAATAAGCATTGGACCAATTTGCCCAGCTGCAGTGATTGCAGTGATTCCATGATGCCAACAAAGTATTGTAGCATACCACGTATAAAAGAGACATCCATTCTTAATTTTTGGAGATTATATCATTACTGGCAAGAAGGAGGTCTAATTCCTGAATTGTGGAAATATTTTATCGATCTAAATCTCCCCTTTTAAGGCTTATATTTTCTTCTCCCAGTTCCTTCCTGAAAACTACTGCATGGTGTTACTGAGTCATCTCAAAAGCAGGAACACATCAGCAGTGAACAAGTCATATAAAAATAATGTAGATCAATAGTTTTCAACATGTGGTCTGCAGACTCTTTGGGTTCACACGACCTTGCTGTGAAAAGGAAGCCTACTGCAGTAAGTTAACTTTTGCTGCACAGAGATACATGCCTCTGCTGAAAAGTACTTGGGGATCAACAAATCAAAAAGGTTTCAAGCCAATGATGTAAGTAATCCGTTAGCAGTTTTAATGCTTTGTAGATTTTAAATGCCATTTCCGTTTAGTATTTAAACAAAATGTAGTGATTTAGGGCCTGGCTAATTTATACAACAGAGATATTGAAAAATCACAGTATGATTGTACCAAACTCCCAATGGAGGAAACATCAAGTGATTTAGGTAAATAATGTTTTGATTAAGTAAAAACCTAAAATTTTGTACCTGTTCCAGTTTTGCACAGCCCTGCATAGCTTAGCTCCCTTGTTAGGTTAGTTTTTCATTCTTGTTTACTGACAAAAAAAAGCAGCAGAGAGAAAAAAAAAATAGTTTAGCAAAAAAAAAGCAGCAGAGCAAGAAAAAAAAAATAGTTTATCGCAGCTAGGAATACGATATCATCTTTGAAGAAATCGGTAGAATTAATCTCTAACAAAAAGCATACAGAATCAGTGAGGCTGTTAAATATAGACAACACTGACAAATAAGTAGGCTATATTTGTTTGAAGAGCTTATGGGTTCCCCCCCACATCCCCGCTCCTGCCTACAACTATTGAAAAGATGTCCTTATCTCAAGTACTTTTCACATATCAGAGAAGTGGTAAATTTCACAAAGCCTGCACTAATGTTTTGCATTTCCATTCCAAGTGAAATGCACTTCAGTAAGTAAACATGAGTATTCAAATAAAACTGTTGCTAGAGACAATGAAAAAAAAACCCAACCAAAAAACAATGCCATTTCAAAATACATTGATAAGTAAATCATTCTAAAAGCATTGGATAATGCTGCGGAACATTGAAGAGGCAAGGCACGCAATGCTGAGAATAGGGTTAGTCCCATTTTAGTGCTGATTTGGGTTATGCTTTGTGGGTTCCCTGCCCCCCCCCGAATCCTCATGGTGCTTGACAAACATAAAAAAAGATATTTGTATTCTAATATTTTGTAGATAATTATGTGAAACAATGGAGAATAACTACATCCCTCTTACAGTCTGAGAGCACACTAAACAGCATGCACATATTCCTTTTAAAATGTTTCACACAGCTGAGGAATGGGGGTGGTGGGGGGTGACTTGCTTAAGAAATGTTTTGCCTTATTTTGCAAGCCCTGAAATTCATAGTGTGTTGGGTTTGAGCACCTCAGGATTTCTATTCTCAGAACTTATTAGAAATTCATAGACAAAGTAACTTCTCTTACTGGAGTACAGCACAGGGGGTCACCATCAAGAGCCACAGCCTCTGTATTCTAGTCACTAATTTAAAAATATGTCTTGACTTCGCAAATGATGTATGCACATGCCTAACTTCACATGCTGCCAGATAGTCTCACCAGATTCAGCAGGGCCATCTACAGAAAGTTAAAAGCTAGCAAGCTTTTAAGGCTTGGTGTTGTAAAGATCTACATATTCTCTAAGATGATGCAAATGAAAAAAACAAACAACGTGGTTAGTGTTAATTCATTCATTAGAATATTAATTTGTCTCCTAACCTATATCTACCCTTTCTTCACCAGGACTTATCTGCTGTCAAAAAACTTAGACAATGAATATTTTAAAACGAAATAATTTGAAAATCTCTGCATAATCTTTCCATAGAGTGGGGGAAAAGCTTCCGATGGCAGTGTCTTACCAGAGACCAAGAACAGTCTGGGCTGGTTTCAGATTGCATGCTGTTTTCTGGAAAAAGCACCTTAGATCCTGGGTTTCACTTCTGATCCATCCCTCTGAATGGGACTCTTACTACTGACCTTTTCACTGTAAAGTTTATGATAAATTACATGTGGTCAGTAGGCAGGAAAGAACAGCCTTTAGAGTAAGATTCATTTTAAACATATTAAAAAAAAAAAATCTACCAAAGGAGATGACAAATGCAGTTTTCTGAGCACCAACCCATGTTGTTCTCTCACATGGTCATGTCCTGCACCACACTCCTGCATGCTGCCTCAGCTACTGCTTCTGAGACCACATCATACTCAGCCCTTGGCAAGACAATGGATTGCAGTTGCCCGCATTTGTACCTCAACAAGGTCCTCAACTGTAAAATTACTGGTTAATCAAAGATGACAAAAACAAGATGCAATGGGTATCCTAGGGTAGCGAGAAGTCAGGCAGAACACCGTTGTATCACACTATCTTAAAATCCAGTGGTCAGATGCCCTGAATCAAGGCAGAGGTCAGTCTTCCAGCAAGTTTGAATTTTTTAATCTTGTCTCTCAAATTTTTAATTTCCTCTGTCTTCCTGATTCCAAGTTTGAGCCAGTTTTTCACCCTTCTGCTTATTTCTTCCAGACAACCTATATATTAACAGACTATTTCAAGTACAATCACTTGTATGTTTATCAACAAAACCTTCCAAATACGCCAGCCAGTCATCTACACTGTGGTCTATCAGTCAGATTCAGAGTCTCAAAAATCACTTTTCTCAGATTTTTCCATTTCTTTTCAGTCTTTCATCAAATTATATTTGAATAGACTCTGCAGATCACATGGATTAAGTTGAGCTCTTTGTGAGGAGCAAGAAAAAGACAGGTAATTTGTCCAATGTCACTCTTTCCGCTAAAGTAGGAGTACATTTGAGAAAAGTCCAGCAATCTACAACTGCTGAGAACGCTCTTATTCTATAAAAAACTTTAAAATATTTGCAAATAACAACAAAGTGCTAACAGCTACTCTGATTTCATCAAATCAATGAGACTCTCACCAACCTAGGTTGACTATAAATGCTTCCAAATAACTTGTCCCCTTGTTTCTTAGGTGTGAGAAACCAGGGGAAATGACTCAAGGAACATGTGAAACAAAAAACTATGGACTGAGATACTTAAACCTACAAATACTTGTAACAGCATAGGATTTCTCATCGTAAATATCCTTGTGTAATATTGAATTTTTCAATAAATACACTTTCTGTAAAACTTCCTTTCAAATCTTAACTTACGTATAACTGAACTTCAGTTCTATCAAAGGTTGGTTGGCAAAATTCTCTACGGCCATACTGCTCCTGCCTGTAGCATAGTTTCTATAATTCAGCCTATTCTAGATATTTTTTTCAATAAATTTACTTTCAGCATTGACAAATCCACCTGCTGTGTACTATTCTCAGCTGCCTGGGATTACGAGTACCATTGACTTTCAGCTTCCTCAGAAAACACATTCTCCTTCTTCAGCCCCTGCCATAGTAACATTTTTCTGGTTACCAGTAGGTCTTGAAACAGTAATTAAAATTAAATTAAAGTAATTTTTTGGGTCTCTCTATCCTTTTAAATAGCAATCTGTCTTGGGGGGCAGAAATATAACTGGAATAACACAGGAATGCTTGGCATTCAGGTCGCTTATTTTTCTAAAATTGTTTATTTAATGCTTCTCCTGCACCCCTTGGGTATTGTTCTTGCCAAGACATATACATTTCTGTTCACTCTATTTTCCAGTGGAACTTTTACAAAGCTGACACGTACAGTATGCACTAAGAGCCACTTCTAAGCTGCAGGCAGAATAAAACAAATCCAAAAAGTAAATGTACCTTTGCAGAAAATTGTTGAGTAGATTTAACTTACAACAATAAACAATAAATAACAAAGTCTTTCGGAAAGCTAGAGAAGCACATGTGTCCTCTTCATTGATTTTATCACTTCATCACACACAACAAATCTGTGTCAACATGAGTGGCAAGTCTCTAAGGTAAAAGATGTACAAGTCAAGGCCATAAAAGCAGACCACATGCTTAGGAATTTGTCTATTGTAACCATAATGAGGTGGCCTGCTGTCTCTAAGGAGACAATTCATGATACAGCATATACCCAGAGAGAAGTGAAAGACTATTTCATGAATCCAATACAGTCAGCTGTAAGTCAATGAAGATTCAATTTCTTAAAGAGACAGAGGAGGAATGAATTCACGTCAAAAGTAGTGTGGCAAATAACCTGATCATATGCAGCTGGATATTGCCATGCACCAATACCATGACCTACTGGAATCAGCACGGCTACTCATGTAAGTAAAGATTAATCACATGCTAGCCCAAGAAGAGGCCTTTGATGCATAACATGATCTACCTTATTTACATAAATAGCATTTTTCAGCCTGCTATTAATCCTGACAGTACTTCAGAGAGGTTGCCAGTATTAAAACCCATTTTCTGGAACATTCTGAGAAATGAAATGGCAAAGCAATTTCTTCATATTTATACTGTGCCTTACTACTTACCCCACAATACAAAACTCGCTTTGGGTGACCAAGCTATGATACGACCACTGTAGAAAGCATGTAGCATTAAACTGCAAAAGGAAGCTGCAGCCTAAAAACAACTGAAAATTAGGATAACTGCCTGCCGGCTAAAGTGTTATTTACAGAAGTCTGCTCAGAAAGGCATAAACTCCCCATTTCATTGCAATGATTGCTAATAATGAAGAAAAAAATCTTTATGGAGACTTCCCAATAATCTGAAATGGTATGCCATGTGTTTAATGGAGCAGGAGGGGGACAGAACTGAAACTAGCATTTTAACAAACCTTTTACTTCGGACACAAGAAAACAGGAAGGGAAGAAGAGCTGTTTATCAAAGAACTGCAGAATAAAGAATAATAAGTGTTGGGTATTTGACTATCCAGTGGGAAGGGAACACATAGAAAATAACATAGTTTCTTGCTTTCTACCACAGACAAAAGGACTCTTTCTTAAAAGAAAGACAATACTGAAAGGCTTTTTAAATCATTCTTATTCCTACAGGAAGTTATGCAGTAATAAAAGAGTTCCATACACACATTCGGAGATTTTGTTTCAAACCCTGTGAATGGAGTGCAGGGGCATGAGACTCTCACCGAAGTTTACATGAAGTATCCAATAACTTTAGTTAGCTCCCTATTTTCTTTTTTCTGCCCATTGGTAGAGTGTTACATGAAACAACATTTTAGAGTCTTTAGTAGTCATTCATGTAAGCACATTTAGTCATAAAGGTGATTTCCAAATGCTTTCTTTCACATATGCAGCTGAGAGAAGTAATGCCAATATCAACAGAGTAGTTGATTGTGGATTTATAGCCTATAAATGTGAGGGCATATGGTGAGACTCTAAAATGAATATCAAATGTTCACAGATCCTCACACAGATCATGAAGTGAAGTGTAAAATAGGACACAAGTGACTCAGATACAGTCATTTAGCATCTGCTCCAGCTGTATTAATTCAGGTTGGACATTATACAGTAGCATGATACAGACACAGACAAGCAACTGCACACATAAGACAGCTTGATTATGTCCTAGCCAAAAATGAACTATCATGCAGCAGACCTGGGTTACCAGACAGACATTCCCTCTCCATTATGCTCGTATTAGGTGAAACAAAAATGGATTTTTTAGTTCTATCACTCCTGACTGTTATCTGTAGTCCTCTCTTTCTCTCCTTACAAGTAGGAGAAAAGTTCTTTTCTAGGCATCACACCTAACATAATGTATGCATCAACAGTAACTCAATGTACTTTCTCTTGAGAGATAAAGTTGATCATAAAATGAAAAGCAAAGCAGCCAAGAGAAGGCACCTTAAACCCCTGGAATTTTATCCATTTCACCTAGACACTGAAACCGTGTCTTTGACAAGCACAATCACTTTCTTGGAAAAGGACACATTGACAGCAAATCCAATTTGAAGATCTAGAGCCTTCACATCAGAAACAATCATCACTCAAAATATACAGGGGAAGGAGAGGGAGAGGCTGCTTTCTGATGTGGTTTCACCTTAAGGCTCATTACAAAGAGACTAGAAGCAAAGGAAGAATTGATTTCATGATGCAAAGGTAGCACTATCAGTACTGGTGTTGACAGAGAGTGGACGGTAATCATTAACATAATTTACATGAACTGTCTGGGGGTCTGTCTTTCCACGGCTTACAAAGCTGGATGGCACACAATAATGCTAAACAGAAGTGCTGGTTCTTGAGGTGACCATTTAGTATGCTGGATGTTTGTTCACAGTAGTCTCTGTAGTCTAAGCAGATGGATGTCAGTCTCTTACACACAAACCACCACATTAGCAAGGCAGGGAAAAAAAATTATTTTAATTTAATGCTAAAAGTTTACTCTTGCCACCTGTTTTTACCATTACCAATTAAAATTGATTGTTTTCATATTATAAGTAGTTAATAACTTGATTGCTTTGGATCTGCTCTCTCAAATCACCTAAACTCAGGGACCGAGTAATTCGTCAAGTCAAAATGACCATAAATAAAAATGTAGAGAAGAATTTATGGAACTCCAAAATGCAGGACCAGTACTGCTAGGCTTGACTAAAGAAATTCTCTTTGCCTTGCAATAACCAGCTTTTTGCTTTCCTTCTCCAGCCTCTTTTTCTCTCCCATTCTTTTGTTTCACTGTTCTCCAATTTTATCCTTTTTGGTTCTATTCTTTTAGTTTTTGAATAGTTGTATAGTTCCCACTCTTGTTTCTTCATCCAGCACAAGTTAAATGGTTCCATTTTTCAGCACTAAATGAGCTGATGCAAAGTCAGCCCAGAGCGTTGTCACAATTTAAGGGATTAGTAACAAAACAAACAAGGGAAGACTGGTCACAAGTGCTGCTGCCTAGCCCTGTGGATATATGGCAGCCCCTTGTGAACATCACAGTCAGCTTTAAAACTAAAGCATCACTGTTAATCTGAAACACAAGAACACACTTTCCCTGCTGAAAGAAATGCTCTCTTCTTCACTAATTTTTGTCCACCTGCTCTCCATGTTCTGACTAATATCAGCCAGGTTGCAGATACACAAAACACTATCTTCTGTAGATTCCAGATACAAGGTTATTGTAATTCTTGGCTATAATCTAATCATAGAATTCAATCCTCAGCTACCTCCAGCCTTTAAAAGAGGCTTTCAAAGAGCCATCAGAACAAAGTAACTTAAATGCCAGTATGAGGGAAAAATGCAGGTTTTCATTGAATATTAACGAAAATACTAAATACTTTTCCAATAAGAATTGGCAATATCAGTAGATTTTCTAGTGTCTTCTAGGTTGTTTTTGAATATTTGATCTACAGAAGGATAATAATGAAAAACTTTGAATTGCAGAAGTTTCATGACTCTTATTGTGAATTAAATTTTATCCTATTAAATAATGGAATATTTTACTTGTTAAACTGATGTTCAAACATTTCAGACTAGCTCATTACAGAATAGAAAAAGTATCACATGACTTCAATGAACAATCATGCAATATGAAAGAGCATAAGACTCAAGCGAACAACTTACATAAAACAGACAAATTTGTTCACAGCCACTTTTTTCCTACTCTCCTGTCCATCTGCAAATACTGCGTTTGTTAATCTATTTATTGCAGACTATAGTATTGAATAGTACAATGTCAGTATAGAATACTTCTATAAACTTCATCATCTTGTTTAGTAGATTCACATTTAGCTATGAAAAGTAATTTTTCTCAACATATAGAAATTTCATTAAAAAACTGAGTAGAGTTGGAGTGCCATGGATTTTACATTACAAAATTATGAAGATGTCGAAAGCTTCAATGTTGTTTGCTTAGCACTGCATCTTCATTATAGCCAATATTGTTAAAAGCAAGTTCTGCTCTCTAATTAAGTTCCATCCTTGGCTGTCCCATTGCTTTTGCTCATGGCTACATACCAATTTGTATATTATAAAGAATCTTCTATTGATTCTACAAAGTTGACAATTTGCCTAATGGAGGGCAAGAATAATTTGCGAGTGTGACTTCCCTTCCTCTCCAAAGTGTGCCTCTACAGAATTTGCAGATGACGTATGAGCAGTGCACATTAGGTTCAGAACGAAAACATTTGTCAGCCAGATATCTAATGGCCCATTTCATAGTGAATAGATGATGTTCAAAATATGCCAATTTTCATGGGTCTTTTAATTACAGCTTTGATGGGTATGGTTTACTTTGCCTCATATATTTACCTAACAGGTACAAAAGGCCTGAAATCTTCTTTATTTTCATATTCACCTTGCAAAGCTTAAATTTGTGGAAGCTAATCAAATGTATTTCCTTTCCAATGAGATGGAGACCTGAAAGGTTGTAACTGCAATACCTAAAATTTGAAATAGTAGACTGAATTGAATAATTAAAATCAAAGGACTGGATTCAATGCAGAGAAAAGAAAGAAATTTTCTTTCACCTGTTTAGAAAGGCAGACTCACTCATCAGCTACCCGATGCAAATATAAGCCAGCATCCATTTAGTTTTCAGCACTACTGAGTACCATATTAAAAAATCCACACCTCTAATTCCAGTTACTTTTTCCACACATTTCTGTACATAAAGAGGATTTTAAATGAATTCAACACTACTGTAGAATTTCCTAGATTGGGTACTATTTATTAATTTCTGAAAGCAACATGCTGGAAAAAAAATGGTTTCAGAGAGATAAGAAGGGAATTCACAGCCCTTGCCCAATTGAGCACAGTCAAGCTGCTATGTTGCTTAAGCAAATTTAAAATCTCAGCATTTGTTTCATTACCTATAAAGTATCTTCACAAAGATTCAACTATTTATGTTTCTCTCTGCCTCACAAAAAAACATTTCAAAAATGGAAACACAGAGGCAGAGATTTCATGTTGTGTTAGATGCTGTCAAAGAGGTCTCTTTTTCTCTCCCTTTCTCTGTTGTTTCCAGCCATCCTTCTCTCCATTCTCCTTTGTTTGCTAAAGTAGCTTACTGACTGTAATAAAGGGAGCCCAAGTGTCAGCTTGAGACTGCCATGAAAACTAACATTCACATAAACCATTTTTTCCACTTTTGTTAAGCTCCTTATCAAAAGAACTCTCCATCTCCCTCGCTCTCTTTTACTCTCTCTCGTCTTCTGTCCTTTTTAGGATATCTTTCTAATTTTATTGAGAGTCCTCTGTTAAGGTACAGCACTATAGTTCAGTAACTATAGGAAAGTGAACCCAAAAGAGCCAGCTTGAGACTACCACAAACCATTTTCACTTCTTATGTTAACATTTCATCTCAAAGGACTCTTTTCTCTCTCTGTCAGTTGCAAGGCATCTCTTTGTCTCTATTGTGCTTACTGCGCTAAGGTGCCTCATTGACTGGAGTGAAGTGAACTCAAGCGTGCCAACTTAAGGCTGGCACACATTTTTTAATTTGGTTGAAGTTGACAGCCTAAAGGACTCAGTTTCGGAGCAGCAACACTCCTCTCCTCCCCCACCTCATGCCCACTCCACTAAGGTAACTCCAAGATATATTTGCTATATTAATATTTTCTATACTATGTATCGAATCTGACAGAATTTAATTGATCATGATCCTGCAGATCATTCAAAGATACTCCTTTTTTTCCTCACCACCTCGTACAGAACGTGGGATACTGAAATGTGAATACCAAATCGCCAAACACACACAGCACTATACCTGCCAAAAAGCTCAGGAAAACTTAGAAGTAAGGCCTGCTTGAAAAAGAAATACCTCTAAAAATTAGAGACTGGAAAAAAATTTTAAAAAACAAACATCCAAACTCCCCACCTTAGCCTGTGAAGTTTCATGTCAACTCAAATAATAAGTACAGATTTCTAAACTAAGTCCTGATCGCTTTGGTTTGACCATTTTATAATATCTCTCATTCCCCTGAGGATATAGTTTTGGTGACAATCTAAGGATTAAATATAAAAAAATTACGATTAAATGAAGCATGGCAACCAAACTCATAGCCCTGAGTGGAAGGATACAAGTTGAATGACAAGGACCAAAATTGACTAGACTGCAAATTCCCAGGACAGAATTTAAGTCAGCTGCTGTCAGCACTTAGAACCAGCAAACCTTCGGTACCTAAAGGTTTCACCATCATAAAAAACACCGAAGAAAGAATTCAGTGTGCAATATTTTCCACCTAGTTTTTTGTTTGTTTTCAATGATGTCCTTCACTTACTTTCTATGTCTTTCACAATTCCTGACAATATTCAGTTAGCTCAATTTAACATTCTTATCTCTCTTCTGTATTGCTTAAATTAAGTCATGTAGTTTTGAACTGGAAAACAAAATTGGACATTTTTGATAACAGTCAGTACATCCTTCAGTCTGTCATAGCCAAAACCCTACACTTTGCAGCAAGGAAAATCTATATGACTTAAATTCAAAATGTAGTTAAAAAAAAAGCTTGTTTATTTTTGCACAAATCAGAGATTAGTAATGAAGTTACCCAGAAAAATCTGCACTACTTACTTTCAATTTTTCTTTTTTTTTTTTCTAGTGGATCACACTAGAATTTCAGGAGCATGCCTGATGTTGACAAAACCTACTCCAAGTAATGATCTTAAAAACACGCCCATTAATTGTGAACACAGAAGAAATCTTATATAGATGTTTTATAAGCTTGCATATACAGCTTGTCTCAAAAATAAATTAAAAAAAAGTAAAAAACAACAAAAGCCCAAACAAACAAACAAACCAACTGAAAAAACCCCAAACAAACAAAAAACCCCGACCAACCAAAATCAGCACCTTTTTAAAAAAAACCCTTAGCTGCCGGAGAAAATACAAAAATGATGTGATTTCAGGGCAGAGAATATTTAATACCACTTCCCTGTCCATTATGCCAAAACACAGCATTGAGTACAGAAGTCATTTCACTTCTAACATTTCCAATAAAAGCCTTAATCTTGGTTGCTACACTTGGGGTCTTCCCTGCTCTTGAATATACTATTGTGCAGCAGTGCCAGATTCACTGAACATCACCCCAAGACAGCAGCATTCAAAAAGGTGGGTCCTTCCATATCAAAAGGGCTCTGTTTTTCCATAGTACATTTGGGATTCATTCTACTTCTCTTCTTGTTTCTGAAACTTCAGAATTCAGTCAAGTCTATGCTTTTAGTTTTACATTGTCACAGCTAAGAGATGGAAAACATGCAAGGCACTCTACAGAAAAAGAATCAGGAAAAAGGTGTTAAGTTTAGAGCACAGAACCTAAAAATTAATAAGAGAAGGGAGTAAATATGCATTGTAAACTTTCAGAAAGCTTAATTTTCACACCATGCCATAATTGAAAACACTCTTTGACACATCAGTGCTTATTAATGAAATGAAGTACTACAAGTTCCTGAATAGTCAAGGTCAGGGATGCATAATAAAGCAAACAAAACCCAAGAACACCTACACCCAGCCATGACCAAATAGTGAATAACAATAGGGCTGGTGATGATTTTGTAGAAAGCCTAACATGAACCAGGTGTATAAAAACGTGTTTTAGCACAGAATTTCAAGAACGAGGCTAATGTTGCCAAGAACCACTTGCAAATAGTAAATGAACAGCAAAATGTTGCGGTGAGCTGGGAAGGGGAGGTCGAAAAAGATATTAGGCCATGATTTGGTCAAAGAAAAACCCCTTCTTAGTTTACTGGAGAAAGCTTCGCCCATCCACTTATGCATATTCATGTACCCCTGCACGACTTATGCATATTCATGTGCCCTGCAAGCTGTAACCAAATCCCTATGCCTGCCCCTTGCTCCCATTGGTTGGTTTGTAACACCCGCCCTTCTCTCCCTCTCTCCCTATTGGCTGTTCTGTACACCCCGCCCCCTCGGGTGTCCCTTATAACCCCCTGCCAAGCGGAAGTCCCCCCTCTCGGTTCCTAGGTCGCCATGTGGGTCCTCTCCTTTCCCGGGGGGTCTACGGAATAAAAGCAATGGCGGCCAGCCCGAGGGCCACCTCCATCACCTCTGGGGGCGCCTTACCATCATTCGCAGGGAGGTGCAAGGCCCACTCAAGGCCATGAGTGGGTACAGCTAGCTAGCAGAGGTGCTGACCTCGCCCGAGACCCCGTGCAGGGGCCTTGAGGAACACGCAGCAGCTTGTCCCACTCAGCACCAGAACCTGCAGGCGCGATTTTAAACAGCAAAAAACTCACATCACCTAATTGTCAACATAACAGGCATTTTATCTCAATATTTCATGAATTTCAATAATTGGTTTAAGTCTATTTCCTATATGATTACCAAAATATGCAAAGTCACTAGTCTGCAGGAAATTCCTTAAAGTAAATAAATAAGTAAAATAAATATATCAATTAATAAGAGTCACAATTTCTGCTTGGTCCATGGGCATTCTGCCATTGGTCTTGCTAGAATTATCTTTTTGTTAGTGCTTTGGGAGACTGTTAGAAGCAGAGACAGGTGTTTTCTGATTTTGGAGTAAAAGAATGTTTACTTCACATTGCACGAGCAAAAAAGCCAAGTTTCTCAAGCTGTGACCAGCTAAATTAACTATGGATGTTCCTTGTGACAAAGCAAATCGGTCTCCTGGGTGAAATGACTGGATGTGCTATAAGCAATATCTTGCATAGATTCATAGGACACAAGAAGCTTTCTGAGAACTTTCTGGGCCCCCTTTCCTCTTAAAATCAGTTAATAATCTATTATTTGCCAGCAGGAAACTCAACAAAATGTTAAAATGCTCTAAGCCTGCAAACCTGTCTCTGGCAAACGGCAAAATAAATACAACTGGCCAATTTCAATCAGATTTCTTTGGCAATTTTTCAAAGATGGGAAGAAGCGTGACACGAGTACTCTGCCAGGCCTCATGTGTCTCTGAATATTCTGTAAACAAAAGCACTTCAGCGCATCCCCAATCAAAGTCATACCAGCTGTTGTTCTTCCTGCACTTACTCTCTGCAGTGGAAAGGAAGACAAAAATTGTACTGCCTGGACAAGAAAGGAAGAAAAAGAAAAAAAGACAGGCAAAACAACACACATCAAGAAAAGAAAGGGATATTAATGACTATTTCAAGAAGAAAAATTTTCTTTTCAGCAGGCATTTTGATACCCTCATAAAAAAGGGCCATGGTGATGATGATGCCAAAAAAAATAAAACTGTATCAAGTTAGGACTTTCATTTCCTTTTGATTCGTGCAATTTTACCAGATTTGTGTAAAGTCCACAGCACTTCAAGAAACAACAGAAAGACACATTAACTCTGCAGTAGTTCATAGAAACTTTCTATGAGATAGAAAATGTATTCATGTTGAAAATATTGAGTCACTTAGCCCTCAGACTGCATTCCAAAAGTCTACCAGAAACATTTCAATCAAGAAGTGAGTATGTGACAGCCAGGCCATTTGGGCTAAAAAGCATTGTGCAGAATTATGTTGGGTGAATCTAGTGCCCTCTAAATGACCTCATATTATGGCCATGGTATTAAGTCATGGAGAAACCTGTAAGCAAGGTGAATAATTTTTCTTCTCTCAAAAATAAAATTTTTTAAAAAAGGAAAGGGAAAACTCTCGAGTTCCCAGTAAGAATGCTAAATTACCCCCTCTCCCAATGGAATGCTTCACTTTCATTTCCAAGTAGCAGTAAGCCTATTGACCCCCATGGTGTTATCCTTTTCACTGCTCTTACAGTACTTTCTTTAATCTCTTGGATCAAAGATTGGTCAATAAAAATCATCTCTGCTTTTGTGGGGAGCAAACAAACTGCACTGAGACCTATGATAATTTTAAATCTTCACTAAAATCCCTGAGAAACTAAACAAAATAAAATAAAAAAAACTAAACAAAACACCACACCACGTATATATTGATGTTAACTTTTCAACTGGAAATGCTTGTGTTCTTTTTGTTCTATATTAAATATTTTGAAGGATTTTATTTTGAATACGATGTTATTGTTTTATACTTTTTCATACATGCTGCCTTAAGTAGTTTTAGGCCTTGAAAAACTAAAGCTAAATTAAATTTACACACCATTATATACTATTTCAAATCAACTAGCGTAAGTCCTAATTGTAGAAAAACCTCTGGGCCCTCCACAAAGATTAAAAGATTGTCCAGTGTTTTCACAACAGAAATACTTGGTGAGACAGTTTTCAACAGCTTCCAGAATATATGACATGCAAAGGCTTTTGTTACACCTTAGGTATCAAATCTAATGAGAATCTGAGTCAGGGGGGTGGGGGGGGGAAGAAAAGCAAAATGAAAATGAATGCCCCAGTAGAATTTTTTGCTGTGGGAAAAAAAAAAGCCAAAACCAAAACCTAAACATCCAGCGGTATTATCTCCATGCTACTTTACCTTATAACTTAAGTCATTTTTTAATTCTTTTTTGACTTTAACCTGTGCGTCCTGTGCACAGCATCCATATTCTGACCTTATTATTCAGAGTATTTCTAATATCCATCAGGTTCCCTGTCACCTAAACTGAAAGGAAGTGATTTCTGTTTAGCTGAAACTACTTGAAGTCACTCATAATCACTGATCGCTTCATTTTCACCTGCTCTGGACTCCCTGATGAATGTCAAGCATTTCCCTCTTTCTGAGTCTCAAAAAAAACCACAGACGGTGGGTGGTACTTTTGATCCGGCTGTGACACAGGTACCACTTTGAATGTTTCCACCAGGTCCCCCAAGATAGTGCTTGAAAGTCTTGACATTACTTACAGCGTGCCTTGTAGACAAACTCTTGCTATCACAATTTTATTGTCATCTCCAAAATGCCCTCCTCCTTCCCTTAGGAGCTGTTCAAACCCACATTGCTAGCAAGAAGTCTCCCCATTTCACCCACTGTATTCCCCTGGCCCTCAGGACAGGTTGTCTGCAAAGCTGCTGAAGATTCTTGGTCAAGAATTCCTCATAGAATCACCGGTAACTCTAGCTAAAAACAACACATGTACTTGCCCAGAACATTTTAGTCCTAATAACAGAGAATTTCCATCATTCTGGGCTACATCTTTTCAAAGCAGAGATCCCAGGCTTGGACCTTGAGTTCAGGCAGGCTCGAACCAAGTCTTAACTGGGCTATAAATAACATCCTTGTTTAGTAACAATTTCCTACTTTATTTTGGAGCTCAATGCCATTTTTTAGGTCATATTGAAAACGGATCAGAAGATTCAAAGGTGAAGGGGAATGCTTTCTTATTTTTTCTATATGGCCCCTTGCATGCACTCTGAAGTGATGTAAAATAACACATCAGGCTAAATACCACCCATAATTACTGAACTATAATTATTTTCTCACACATTTATTGCGAGGTCAGGAGTTATTCTACTAGAGCTTTTGAAAAAAACAGACCCTCGCTTCCAAATCCAGATCACTCAACTCCAGATGCCAAGGCTGAGAGAACAGTTTGTGTCCCCACATCCTAACGTCACATTAAAGATTGTGGATTGGCATATCAGGTTCGGCCCCTCAAGCCCCAGGGAGAGCCAAAGATATTTGGAAGACACATAAAGCTCAGGTGAATCGAGAGTAGCCTATAACAAAGGGCAGCCTTACACTTGTTGCATGAACAAATTCCACATGATTTTACTTAAAACTTTGAGCATACAAGAAACAGACAGTCCAAACCCTGAGCAGTCGTGTCTGTACCCACTGCCCTTGCCACCACCCCCCACCAGGGAAAACATTTTTTTCATTTAGAATATAGATGAAAAAAGTAGTTTTTAAAAAACTTAGGAATTAACAGGTCGTTACTGGAGAAACAACCTTTTTTTTCCCTATGATGTAGAAAGGGAGCCTGCTGGATGTTTCCACAGTAGTGTCAGTGATATTAGTGCACAGAGAGGCTAACAAAAGGCAGCCATGCTGTCTGCTGCAGCACTAAAAATGGAGAAAAATACAGTAAGGTGAAGGGAAAAAAAGGTAGAACAAACTAATTTCAAGATCAAGTTTAACAGCAGATTTAGAAATACGAAAGTAGAAGCTGATACTTTTATGACAGGCTAAGCTGACATTGATTCAGTTACATTGTTACAGTAACCTCAGAAAAATATTTCTTTGTTTAAAGGGACTTCATCATGATTCAAAAAATATAATGCATATAATACATATACATAATTTATATATCATTTTTCCTAAATCTCAGTGCATCTGACACATATATCACATGCAGCATCTATTGATACATTCTTACCATTACACCCTTTTTAAGATTTCCCATACACGATAACGGTAATTCATCTAAAATATCATGGTTTTATTTTGTTTTTTTAAATAAAACACTCTCATACTGAAAATGGATACTTCATATAGAAAATAAGTTGCTGTTCTCTAAAATTGACTCTAATGTTAGTTGAATATTAATAAAATCCATAAACCATTAGTACATTATAGCTGCTTTGTTCTGAATTACATAGACCTTTTATGTTTATTCCTCAGTGAAAATGCATTAAAAAAAATGAAATCCTCTCTAATTGTGCTCTCTGAAGATAGCTGGTAAAATCATTTCTAGCAGCAATAAATCAATTGTAGTATTAAAATGACCTGCCAGGTGCATCTTCTGGGTATCAGACTAATTAAGGGAATGTATTAATTGCAACTATTCATCAACACCACCAATGTTAGATAACCCTTACAATGAATCTTTTTACCATATTATCCAGCAATGAAACTGCAGCTTGACAAAATATAGGGGACTGAACAACAATAACAACAACAACCAAAAAAGAAGCTTAAAAAAAATCTGTGCACAGCTTTGTTTACTACTTTGTTCCCAATTCTTTGCTGGTAAATCAACTGAACACAAGCAATCATAACTATATGTACATATGTAGTTTGTACTTAGACATATCTCCGTCTCAGGAGAGAGTTTTACAAGGTTTCAGATACTAATGTGGGTTTTTCCCCTCCCTCCAAATCTAATTCAGATATAAATTCATATGCATTTTCTGTAGCTATGAGCCAAATGTGGCCCAAATTTGGATCATCAGGCCTTCACTGGAAACAACCATTTACTTCTGAAAGTAAGCTTAATAGTATCTTCATTATTTTTCCATCAGGATATATTTATTACTTTATACATTCTTATAAATGCAAATAACAAAATTCCAGTCTACTGGTTTGTATGGTTTGCTGATTCCCCCACGGTCTTATTTCCTGGGCTAAAAGTAAAAACTCTTCTTCACAAGTTCGGAGGTTTTTTATCATCATCTTCTACAAACAAAAATTCTGGATTGCACAATAACTTCATAACTTTCAGGCAAAACACTGAAAGTCGCAGGATGAAGTAGAATACTCCTACAATACCAATTTCTTTGCCATGCTTTTTGTTATAGAATAAGATTAAGAAAGGGCTACAATTATAAGCAGAGGGGCAAAAAACCTACATGTATGAATTCAATTAGCAAAATACACAGGCAATAGTAAATACACAGATCAAATCCAAAAGACATGAGGAAAAAATTTGGCCCTCAATACCAAAGTTCACATTCCTCTCCCCAGTGTGTTGCAAATGCTCCAATCTAAGAGATTGGTTCTTGTTGACTCAGTCTATTCAGACCGTGTAGGTATTTCTAAGTGACCCTGGTGTCTAAGCACCAAAAAATAATTAGATATAAGTGTGGCTTTTCCATTGCCAACCCTCACGACTATCACCATCATTCTGTCCCAGGTGAACCAGAGATTATAAGTAGCGCCTGTAGATTCATAGAAAGACATTCCTGAACCCGGATTAAATGCACCTTCTCTCCTGGCTCTATGTCCATAGATGGGCAATGAGATAAGGAAATTGGTCATACCTATAAACCAGTGCACGCACACTTATATTAGAACAATTATGTCTTGGTTTTATTCAAAAGAAGAGGGGCTGGGGGAAACTTCACAGCTCTGGGGCTCCTGTTTGGGCTTTTGTAAAATTACTCCAAGCCGTACTTCTGCGGAAAACACAGAGAATCGTGCACATTGTCTCAAAGGCCACAGGACCAGATACTGGCAAAGGCAGCAAGTGAGACTCAGACACCAGCATTACAGTGCAGATGCACTGGCAGCAGCTCCCCGGGTGACTTGAACGCAAGTTCCCAGTAGCAGGCACTGGGGCTCACGGCAGGCAGCCTGCTCAGCACCCGCAGCCACGCACGCCACGGTCAGGATGCTTCTCTTAACATGCATCTCTGCAAACACGCTGCAGTCCTGACCTCCAACACTGCTTATTGTGGGTTTGAATGTTTCTTGAACAGCTACTGCCAAGAATTGTCAAATGAATGAAATTGAAAGGAAATAGTCCCACAGTGAAAAACACTTGATTCATTTTTATTTATGACTCACAATAAGAATATACACCTTCCTACTTTTAAAGACTGTCAAATATAGAAATCTTAAAATTATATATATGCTTCACAATCAGCAATGAATTTTAAAACCAGTCACCTGTCTCCAGCTTGTGTCAATACGTCTGAAGAAATGCTCTCGATCGCCTTTGGTATTCAAAGAGTTAGAAATAGAAGTTCACAAGTAAGATATTGTTCCTGTCTCTCCCTTCACTACCCAGACTGCTTTCTGATCTTCCTTTTGTCCTCAATCCTTTCCTTATCCCTTTCACCTCTCTTTCTCACTCTCACTCCGTCCCCTTGATCCATCAGACACAGCCAAGCTATCTGACACCAATGCCTTAAAGTAATTTTGGACAGAGGCAAAATGCCCTAGAATCCTTAGTAATCCTCCTCAGATCCATGTACTGAGCCCCGGGTTGGCTCTTTTATAGCCACAAACAGTCTTTCAGCTAGGTAGCCTGGAAACTGAAAGCTGTTTCTGTAACAGAGGAAGGACAACAAGTCCTGAAAGAAAATTAGCCTGCTCAGGAAGAAGAGGAGAAAAAAAAAAAAAAAAACACCACATTTTTTTGAGTGCTAACTTTAATATAAGCTAGGATGAATGAATTGATCGATAAACAAAGGAATTCTCTAACTGTTGTTGGTAAATGGGGGACAGTCAGTTATGAAGGCAGGATCTGTCCTCTCTTTCCAGCTGTATACACTCCACATCCTGCTACAAGACAATGGTTTATAATAACCAGTGGTTATGTGAATTATTGAAACAGCTGCAGTGTTCTGTAGGCCTGTAGAAAAATGTCTTTCACCCTTTACCTTATCATTCCCTACTGAGTCAAAGTATAGTTTTTGACATACAGGAGAGTGGGATTTTTCTTTGTCCTTTTCCAGTACAACTAAATCGAAAGCCATATGGAATTCAGAGAAGTAAATAAAAAATAAAACACAAAAATCAATAAACTACTGCCAAAACCCTGTGGATCATACTAAAGTCAGTGTTAAGTTACCTTTCATGACTAAGCAGGAATACAGAAAAACTGAAAAGACTGCTTGTACCACAAGAGCTGCTTTCCCCCAGGCTTGGTGTGTACCAGCACTCGCACTCCCCTGGCACAAAAGGTAGATTGCAGTGACAGACTGTGGGTCCTAAAGCTATCTCACCTTTGAGGGGAAAAAAATATTTGACAAAATTATTCTTCTCGGTGTGGGAACATAACAGATCCTGTTCGTCGCAGCCTAATATAAGTCCCTGTCATCTCACCACTTTCTAATCTTTTCACAGAATAAGAGAATCATTTATGTTGGAATATACAGATACACTACATGAGCCAACTTTTCCCAGCAAAAAAAACAAACAGTTGAATACAGCTGGGGAAAATAACACATGATCAAAAGCAATTAAGGATTATCACTAAGTTGTGAGTATTTTTACTGAAAGAATGTGGAGATTTTCAGAAAGGAAGATGAAGGAGGAAATAGAAGGAAAAAGGAGGAAACTCAGGATCCAAAACCTGCTTCTTTCTTCCAAGACCCATCAGACTTGGCAAGTAGCAGGACACGGAGCCAGATACCACGCACTCACTATCTCAGGGTAAGGGCTTAATTCTTCCTCGGCTCTGCCTTGTTGCTCCTGTGGTAAATCCCCAGGGAAAATGGATGTCAGAAGACTTGCATTAGACTTACTCTAGAAAAATGAGGAGCAGAACCCAGCACTGAATTGTACCAAATACAGTCAAGGCGAACTAATACACCTATCTGCCAATGATATTAGATTAGATTTTTGCGAATTAAAAAAAAAAAAGCTCAGCCGCTCTCTGCTATTTAATTTACCAGTCACTTCTAAATCTATTAATTTGTATTTCTCTGCAACAAAACAAAGAAAAAAAGACACGGTATGAGAATTCTTTTTAAGAAGAGAAAAAAGACAAATCATCACTGAAGGAAGTGTAACATACCTGTTACTAAGAGCTACAAACACAGAGTTGGCCAGCCCCTCTCCTTCCCCCAAAGAAGCAATTTACAACAGGGAGAGAACGTAAGTCAGGGGATCAAACACAAGAGAAGTTTAAAAGCAGGTTTTGGCTGCAGTACTGATGCAACCTAATGGGGGCAAGAACAACTTAATGCCACACAAATCCATTTTTCTGGCAGGGCCATAAGGCTCTGAGACAGCCTGACAGCTGATTCCACCTCTCTGGGATGTCACTGGGAATGCTCTTTAGAAAAGCACAGCCCAGACTTAAGAAGCTTTACTCACTCTTACTTCCTCATGATGAATTACAGTATGTGCCACATCAAGAGGCAAAGACTTCCAGCATTGCCATGTCCAGTGCTCCTAGCATTAAGCTCTTAAAACAGACCAGGTTTTTTTAATAAAATTCCTGATTCTAAACTCCATTTTTGCTTAAAGATAAAAAAAGGAAGGAAAAATAAAAGAAAAATGCTGGGCAATATAAGCTCAGCTCACACTACCACAAAAGCCATGAGATTAGACAAGTCCATGATTTTGGAGATAACTGATTTTGGACATCTTTAGTCTGGCAATAACAGCTATTTGAGAGCCTAACATGAGGGAGATAATTTTCTATTCATGTCTGTATGCCCCCTCACAATTAACGGGAAAAAATCACGAAGAAGAGCACGTGAGTCGTTTCAGTTTTGCTTTATTTTGCCAAAATGGGAATTGTCAAGAAGAAACCTGACCTTAACTTTTGTGGATGACTGACTACAAAACACATTTGCTTAGTCTGCTTTAACATCAGTCATTAGCTTCTTTCTCCAGTTCTGTAATATCGAGGTAAAATTTTACTCACAACCACTCCAGACATCTGCCAATATAAATGGCACATAAGTACTTGATTTCCAAGGGTCAATGCTTTGTGATAGGCCAAAAATTAAGTATTCCCTTTTTAGCTCTTGACTACAGTCTGCTCAGTGAAGGTCCACGTATGAAGACATATCTATAATCTTTTGCATGCACCAATATATTCTATACTCTGTTTTCTTAAGAAGGCATTTGGCCTTATACACTTTGTCTACAGCAACAGCAGATCCTCTAAAAAGCAATATCAAAATCCATATCCATAATCTGCAATTTTTCTGATTGTATTGGTACACCAGCTTCCAGCCATTAGCCTCTACCTTAGCTAGAAAACAAAAAAGCATCCCTCTAAAAACCTATCGATTCTAAAAATATTTCCTCCTAACCATGTTTGTTCCAAAAGGCTGTTGTTCTCTTTACTCTATTATTCTTCTATATAGTTTCAAAGGAGCAGATGCTTTCCTCCAAGGTTTATATTCAGTTTTGACTTTTACTTATGGCCGTGCTTTATCCTTAATACAGTTGTAAAATATACCACATTTTGCCCTATTTTCACATTTTTATTCTGTAGTTGCTCTTTTTCTCTGAAAAGTGTCAGCCTTCATGGCAATTTTTTAAACAAATGCATGAAGTCTTGCAAACTTTTAATTCATTAAAAAATGTGATTGTTTGATCTCACAAATACAAATATAAGACAACTCTTACTCTGGAAAAATCAATCTGTTCTTAATGATGAACCATTGTTTAATGCTCTTACATAGATGAAATTTTCTTTAAAAACCATTTTATTTAAGCATAAATGGCTGGACCCATTTAGCAAAACAGCTATCTGTCTTCCACTGCACATGTAGCTATGAAAAACTATTGTTCAGGACTTCAGCGGCCTTGCCCAGAGCATGAGTCAAGCTGATTTTTGCTGAATCAGGGTCTTAGTTCTAAATTATACCAATTTTTCTTTTCGCACTTCAGATTTCCTCTTTAAAAAAATAGGAGGGGGTGGTTGTGGTGGTAGGGCAATCTGTTTACCTGTTTGGAAACACTGGAATATTAGAATATCTGTCATTTAATTTAAAAAAAAAATAAAAGCGAAAGAAAAAGAATGAAATCTACCTTTATCAGAAATTTTCAGTAGAGTTGCTCTTGTTAAGAGTCATTAGGCTTATAAAAAAAATGGAAATGTATTATTTGCATGATGAAGAATAATAAGCCAACTAATAGATTAGCAGCATGCTTACTTCCATATGCTAGAAAATATTTACAGCATCATTCTGTATTGTTAATTTTCACTGCTGTGATAATAGAAAATTATCTGCAAAAGGTCTCGGTACAAATCCATTCATATTGTTTGCCACTTTGGAGAAAAGTACATCAGAATAATCATGTCAGACAACTAAGAGTTTCTATAATGACAAATGGAATTTTGAAATATTCTGGGCCACAGATGCTAAGAGATTATGGCAATTTTGAACAGTCTATATTTTCTTATTAAATCCTAAAAGACTTTTGGTGTTTATATTTCCCAATCCCTACAAAAATACCTTTTTATTATGAAAAAATGTATATTTTGCTAAAGAAAATGTGTACAATGGTAATGGTATTAATCCATTTTAGAAACTCAGCTTAACCCAGTATATTCTACTACTAAACCAATATATTGCCGCTGAAGTAAATTATCATTCTCTCAGTACTTTTTAGTTGACACGACACTGTCATTAACAATCTAGCTTCCACGTTAATGTATCACTAGAGACACAGGTATCTCTTCAGTTGTATGTACCCATATACCCATACATTTCATTCAAACTACAATTAAACATGACTAGGTTTGTATTCCGGCCTTTCATCCTTTTCTTCCTCATTTTTCTCAGTAGACCAAACAATCGAGAATTGCATATTTCATCTATTGCAGTGCCTCAATAATTATGATGGAGCTATAAAGGAAATTATACACTCTGCGGATGATTAAATCAGCCTAAACATTCTACTCTCATGATTCATTGTGGCATGAATGAAGACACCATATTCTTAGCCTTATATCTGTCCTGCTAATTTTCCTTAGCTTCATTATTTTTTTTGCCTGGTACTTCTGACCCTTCTTTTGCTCCCCCCCTACCCTACCCCCTATCATCTGTCTCTCTCCTTTTATCTTCTAATTAGGCCACTTCTGGGTTTTTCTCTTTTTTCCTGTCCTTCTTGCTCCAGGTATACTTCTGTCCCTGCTCTCACCTCTTTTCCACATTATCTCTTTCTAAGTACAATACCAATGCCACATTTTTTTCCCTTTCTGATTTGTGAAACTCATTCTTTCCTCTGTCCCTGCCCAGGCTTCCTACCCCCTATGGGGAAAAGCCTATGCTTTTCCTTTCTCCTCTATTATGAGGTATGGTCTCTCTTGTATTTCAAGCTCTAAAGTTCACTGAGCTTTTGGGAAGAGAAAACTACAGCTGTGGTGAAACAACATAGGTTAGTCCAGAATTACTGCTGTCAATTCAATTCAGTTAGAACCTTTACTCTGAAGTAATAGTATAATTGCCCTAATTACTGGAAACTTAGAAATCAAATACAATGAAAATACTATAATAAAAAGCACCTAAAAACTCCCCCAAACCGAAACAGAAACCAACCAAAAACCCCAAAACAAAAACCACAAAAGGACAATCTCCCGGGGAAATGCACTGAGAGAAATCCTTTTGCCACAAATTTCACCTAGTGCTTATGCTAGGTGGTTGCTTTTTAGAGGATTACAGCACAGTACAGCTCAACAGAAATTGCTGGACTTAAGTGATCCATATTGAAGCATCTCTGCTAACAAAACTGCACTACCATAATCCAAGTGAAGAGCTAGTTCTTCAAGTATATAGTTGTATGGTATAACCCTCTTGTGTATCATACACCCTCCGCTACATCTATTCAGTTCAGCTTTTCTGACACCTAATGTTTCAAATCTAGGAGAATTTTATTATATTATTTTGTTTGCAGTACTCCATAAAGTGTAAGAAGACTAAATAAAGTGATGATCAATCGGCAGTCATTCGCCAAGACCTCAGATAAAACCACAGCAAGGAAGAAATGTCATAATTGTATATTCTGTCTCATACTTGGTCTGTCTTGAAGTATGTTGCATTAAGATTCTCGTAACATTATCAGTCCTTATATTCTTTTGTAAGCCAAAATTACACACCTGTACAACACATCTTTCTAAACACCTTCTTTTTCTTGCAACTAAATGCAGGCACTTCCATAAATCTTTCCTGATTTGGGTTCTACATTTTAATTTTCTTGTAGCCCTCTCATTTATATTTTATAAAGCCATCCCTATTTCTATTCCCATATTAAGGATATTATCTTCTCTCTATACATCTTTTCTGCAGAACATCCATTGCTACAAAACCCTCTATTTCCTTATATCTTGCAAAAAAAAAAAAAAGGACGAGAAGATTTCTCTGGAAAATTAAGTTATCATAAATCACTGTTAGATTAATGAATTCTTTTAAATGTTGCCTTTAGGCAAAAACAAAAAGAAAGCTATGGGAAGAAGTGCAGAAATAGGCTTTTGCAAAATAATCTGTAAAGTCAAACAGAGTTTTGTTGGATAAATCACTTTCCGAGTTGGTATATTTTTCTTCTTTGGTTGACGAAAAATATATTACTATGCAGTATTAGGTAGGCATTCATATATTCAAACATAAGTGGTGAGTTCTCAAAACTGTTAAACACCTTAAGAAGTCATAACAATCACATGGAATCCTTTAAAAAAGGAGGCTACTCCATCCTGAGGCATAAAAGGCTAATTTGAGCATTTAACTTGAGGCATCCAATGTTAGAAGTTTTGAAGTGCAGAAATTATGGTAAACTTCACAGAGAAGACATACGTGTGTGTATAAATACATTAACGACCACGCAAAAACCATTGCAGTCAATATTGGTTTGCCACGCTTCATATTCAGTAGAAACACAGATGAAAGCAATTCAGAAGAATTAAAGTGCAAAATGTGAGAAAGAATGAAGACCCCAGCCTTTGCTAACAAATGGCCTAAGTCAGCATAGCACGAATCAAGAAACAATATCTAATGCACAAATTCTGGAAGCTTTTTATTAAAGACTAAGAATTAAATACATAGAATGCTTGACTGCTTCTGAATGGTATGGACTGGATGAATTTTTGCAATCACCTGTAAATTAGAAGCAGAATTTGAAATCTGGCATTGCAGTGGCCAGGTTGATGCAATTCTACTGCCTAGTTTAGAAAAACTCCTTAGGAAGCACAAACTCTACAAAAAATTATATTCCATTCACTGCCACTGTATTTTTTAGAGTCACTTTAAGATGAATAGTGCTGTGATAAGAGGAAAAAAAAGCATTAGCACTAGCATTTCAGTAAAACTATTTTATTCTGAGAAGTTCTGCAGAAATCACACTATGCCAGTGATATTTAATTGTAACATAAAAATTAAACACCATTTACTTGGTATAAAATTGGGATAGTATGTAAATTAAGTAAGTTTCAATTCATGTCTTCTTACTCACATCTGTTGGCAGTTTAAATAGTTTTAGTGTCATTAATTGTTATAAAAGTGCAAGATTTGCTGTATGCTTGCCACTTAGGACCAAAGGCACAAAAGTCTAATTGAACTAAGTAATTAGTAATTTGTCATTTCCTATTGTCAGCAATTACTTTCCATTAGAAATCCTCACTGAAAATTCTAATTTGAAGTGAGGTTTGCATTTTATTGCTGTCCATCCAAATTAGTTTAAAATTGACAGCTACATTTTCATTTAAAAATTTAAAGATATTAAACATACTCGAAGACACTGAGACATATTGTACCCCTTGTGTAGTTGTGATAGCATATCTGGAGTCAGAATGAGAGGCAAAATCCAAAGCATTTCCTTCTTTTCTTCAATTACAGAGTATGTACCAGCATTACATAGTAGGCCACATCAAACTCTTGCTCATGTGAATAGTGCCCTTAATTGGCAATTTAAATGGGTAACACAAACAGAGTATGACACACAAAATTCCGTAAGGATTCATTGGATTTCTTACTCACTTTTACACAAGGAACCAGAAGTACGTACTGAAAATGCACATAAGAGCAATGGAAGTGAGTATTTTCGTGCTCTGTCCTAGAGGCTTTTCCCTGTGGTTTTACTGCAAAAGAATTTTTCGTTTGTTATTTTGTAGACTTGTTAAAGCAATCAGCAGTGTTCGGTTGTGAATGCTCATCGTGTAGCACGAGGCAGTGCTTGGGAGGGCAGGAGTGCTGCAGGTTCCTCGGAAATGCACGGGGCTGATTAACCATGAGGAGGTAGAGATTTATAATTAAGACGTGTCAAATGGGTATGCACCATCATTTCAGGGCTCATAACACGGAACTGCCTAGCTAGCAGCAACTTGGTGCCTGGTGAAATGCTTCTGGTGCCCAGTAAAACGCAGTCCTGAAACTAGGGGACGACTTGATGTGCCAAGAGGCAAACTGGTTCAACTTTCTTGGCAGAAAGTCAAAAGTAAT
>VZTA01002334.1:0-11221 GCA_013398855.1 Mohoua ochrocephala | reverse complement strand
TGGCAGAAAGTCAAAAGTAATAATAGCATAAATTCATCACTGTCCCGGAGATCTTTTGTAAGCAAGTTACAAACCTGAACACAAAGAGCACAGAGGTTTATTTTTTTTAATGTGAAAAATGCTCAGACCCTGAAATAAGATCATGCTTAGTTCCAGCTGACAAGCATTTCAACATAAAGCTAACAGTTTAGCAGAGGTTCATACTAAACGTGCTCAGAAGATACCAGCTGGACATCAGTTGCTGTCCACTTGTAAATAAGCCTCTCAATGTCACATACAGAACATAAGATTCTACAATAAGATTTCACCTTAAAAGGGGGGACGGAATTTGATGTTCAAGAAGTTGTCTTAATTTACAGATTTTAAAAACTATTAGAACCAGAAGACAACAGAATTGCACAATTTTTTGTCTAATAATGGAACAGTTATTAAAGGTATTAGCGAGCCCATCTGCACTTCAACTGCAGTACTATGGAATACTGCCATTTTCCTTCACTTAGTTTATGTGTTTATAAACACAAAAACTTAGTTATGTTTTTACCTTTAAATATTGCAATGGTGATGAATTTCCCTTAAATAATTATTCTACACTCATATTTCCTGAAAGCATACATCTTTTACTGAAACTGTCTCTGATAAGTGGCTAACACACGTCACAGATAACTAGCACTCTAGATTAAGCGCACATTAATTACTGTTAATTTGGAACATAATTCCTATGAAGACACATACCGACATGCTTACACAAAGTTCATCACAATTAATGCTGTGATAGACAAAAGTGGAGATTTCTCATTATTTGTCACTAATCAATAACAGGCATTGTCCACAATACTTTCATAGGGAGTAGACTGTACCAGGGAATATCAAACAGACAGTATCCTAGGCCTCTTTCCTTAAACAGATTGAAGAGGTTTGTTACCTCTTCAGGGAGGAAAAATGTTTTTAAAAAACCGAAACAAAACACAAAAAAAACCCACAAAAAAACCAAAACACACACACACAAACCACACCCCCCAAACAAAGAAGAAAAGCCCCCTCCCCCCAACCCAAAAAAAAACACACCAGAAGGAGAAATGTCATCTGGACCCTCAACACAAGTCTTCTGGACTGGCAGAAACCTTAGTCCAACATCCCCCCTACTCCACTGCATTCAGTTTTACTTCATACTGTATTGGTAGGAGCTGATAATAATTAGATGTTTGATATATATTAAAAAAAAGCCTGATCTCCGAATGCAGAGACTTTTTCCTAATTATGTGATTCCTAATTCCATGGGGTGCTCAAAGCTAGGTTTTTAGAGATATTTTCAGAATAATAAAGGTAGTGGGTATATTGCAAACCATTATTCTGCCATTTCTGCAGCTGTGTTTAATTGCCAATAAGGCACTGGACAAAACAGAGAATTAAATTAAAAGTTCAATAAACACAGATCAATATTCTTGTAAATACCAAGTCTATAAAATGATCTCTTTAAATGTAGTTATACTACAGGTACCATGTAGATAATCTGCATTTGAATTTTATGTGCTGCTTAAAGTCTAGTTAAATTTCTTCCCAGAAGAAATATTTTTTAATCTAGGAATGCTGTCAAAAAAGGAAAAATTATTATAAACCCGTCTTTATTCTTAGATTGTTGTTGTGCTCTGCTTTCACATTAGCTCACAATCAGCTGAATAAAGAAGTCATCTTCTGTCTAACATGTAAATAAATCATCAGCTTCAGTTACTTTACCACTAGCTGTTTGTCATTCAGAAAAATAATGGTTAATCAATGACTAATCAATGAAGATGTGTAACGTATTAGTTTGCAGTCCTTCATCATCCTATTTTCCTCAATTGCCTGGGGGTTTGTGTTCAGTACTTACAGAATCGATTACAATTGTGAGTGATCATTCAGCTCATGTTGAGAGCTGTCAGCTGGGCTTTCTGCTAGGAGTTTTCCCCTCCTGTTTAATACGAGATGCTAATATTCAGCTGCATCTGACAAGCCAGATACTGTAGCAGAAAATTTTATAAGAAGTGCTTAAGTAACTAATTGCAACACTACATGTCACTTGATGAAACTAAACTTTTCCTGACTTCACAATAATCATAAGCATTACTGACTTGCTGTGGAAAATTAAAGGAAAATAGCTGTCTGCTTGAGTCTGATCATGCCTGCAGGGAAGGCCTAAGAAAGGCAACTGACAATGATGCCTTTGTGCATAACTGCAGGGGAAACACCGATAATTCTTCAATTTTCATATAAACTGACATTCTTCACCATATGACATTCATGCGTGCACTCAATTTCCTAGCAGAGACACCAGAAAAGTTGGACCCTCAGACTTTTGATACACAACAACATAAATGAATAACAAAGGTTTCTATAACGAAAGTCATGTTTCACTGCTTGACAAGACTATTTGCTTTGAAGCAGATTTAAGCTTGTCACCAACATAAGGAGAAAAGATTGGGTGTTGTTCCCACACACACACCAAATATATTACTGCCAATGTATAGGTTTATTCACTTTAATTATTGTTTTCATACTTCTCTTAGAAAATGCATGTCAGAGGTATTCAGAGAGTGTGATGGTGGAAACTAATAATTGTTAACGTATTGCATTAAATATTTAGAACTGAGCGGTATCGATTAAAACGGCAATGCGTAGGTGCGCAGCTCTAGCAGTTTTAGCTCCAACAGCTCCCTCTTGTGATTGAAGTGTCAAAGCTCCCTTGCTTAAACTGAGCAACATTTGGGTGTCAGGCTAAGTTTACCGGCACTCTTTCTATACACAGTACTAAGAAAAAGAGAGAAAGAGACGTTGCCTTAGCAGCAAGTTGTGCTAAAATATCTTTTTTACACAAAACACTACAATGTAGTTCAAAAATCAAGTTTATTACACAAATTTAATGAAGAAAAATAAAGAGTCATTTCTCCATTAATTTAAGGAATATAACTCACCCAAGAATTCTTTTAATAGGGTAGGGGTTTGTTCGGTTACCTTGTTTTTATAGCTAATTTGAGAGACAGGGAAGATAGCAATAGATTTCAGGAAACAAGCACTTTCCTACCAAAGAGACTAAAAGCTGCACTTATACCCACAGAACTGAAAATAATCAGTGCCTGGTTTTTACATAGTGCATAAAAACAGTCCTAAATACATTCTCTAATTCAAAACAATCAGTGGCCCACTAAAAATAGCTACAAAGCAACATTATTACCTTGCTACAGAAAAGAACATTCCCAGCATTTAATCTTATTTTGTTTCTATGTTTTTGTCCCTGATCTGTATTGAGAATAAAATTACCTTTTGAAAACGAATAGATATTCCAGAATTTTTTTGGTTTATAAACAGATTGACAGAAAACACCGGTTTCTAGCATCATCAGAGAAATCGCTGATGTATTGCCTATTACTGCATCCAGCAAAGATAAACCCAATTAGCTATTAGTTACAAGACTAGTACTAAACCAGTAAAAATACAAGGCCTACAAATTATGTGCAGCAAGAATCTCCCCACAATCAACAAACAAGTAAATACTGTAAAGGAGTAAATACAATACTTGTGAAAACATAACTCATTATTTAGTAGACAGTCGGACGAAAGGGTGTTTTAATTTAAGATCACTTGACTAAGTTGCCCCCAAGGATCTGAATAAAATAAAATAAAATATTGTAGCTTGGTTGTTTCTCACCTAAAGCTTCCTATAAGTACACAGGAATATTTAGATATGGTCAATTCATCTTAGCAACATCTTGAACACCCGGCCCAGCTCCCACCCCTTCAGAATGACAACATAAATAATCGCTCTGAAATTGCAGAGTGAAGGAAACAACACTTTAAACCATGGATGGTATTCTTAGTGCACACTCCTTTTTGTTTCCAATGTCTTAAGTTCCTGCAGAGACTCAAAGAACACAAATAGGCAAAACAGATCCATACCCTCTTAATTATTTGGTGTCTAGAGAACAGCCCCATTTTGTTGGGCTATTGAAGACTAGAAAAAAAAAAAATTCTTGTCTGCTTATATCAAATTCATACTCTGAATTACCTTGCTTTGTCACCTGACATTTTTTCTGTTGGTCTGGAAGCCCTCAGGTCGCTGCACTACTTTTAACAATAACAGTCGGAGTGTGGTGGCTGTATGTGAGTCTTCTCATTAATGACTTTGCAAGCCGAACTGACATTTCATTAAAGTGAATTTCTAACAAACTTTTCTTGAGCAAAATTGCTAATCCTTGTCTTTAAAATGAAACCTTACACCAAAACATCTAAGCAATCATATTACATAAGACAACAAATGCTAATTTTATCCAAAAAATTGATAAGCCTTATGAACTATGATATGATTCCTGATGCACAGAACATTTTTCTTTTTTTTTCCTTAAGATATAATCATCAAAACAATGACAAATGAAAGACTCAGAAAAGGTTATGACTTGACAAAGTAACATTTTTAAAACTTGGACACCAATCAAATTGATATAAGCATCGGTGATGCAACACTTTCTGACACTAAAGTCTTTACCACTGTCTAAAACATATAGAATAGCCCATTGTGATTCCTTAATGTCAACTTTTGTTTATAAACTCCTTCATAAAAGTGAAACAGGGAAAAATGATTTAAAGCAGTTCAATTTGTCTATTTACCTTAATCTCTAACTATTCCCATATGTCTTAGATACATGATGTATGACATGCCATAAACCAATTTTTCAAAGATCTACAAGACAGAAAAAAGTCAGGCTCCTAACATTTTATGCACTGAACTTTCATAGCCAGCTGGCAAAACAAAACACTTCTAGGCTTCAGAAAAAGCTGAAAGGTTTTATTTGCATCTCTTAAATAAGATACAGTTAAAATATTTCATCATACATACAACCTCAAGGGAGGAAGGTCTTCTTAAAAATCTGAATTAAACCACAAAGTTGATGGCTGATATTTTAATAGGACAAGTAGATTTTACTTGAGAAGCAAATGCTAGAGCTGTGTGCTCATTTTTGAAAGCCAGCCTGTGACAGTGTACATTAAAAATCGCAAGTGGTGTAATCTCACTTTATGGTCATATGCATAACTCAAGGCACTAAGTGCAATAACTTTTTCCAAGTATTTATTAGCAACGCTCACTTTAATATGCATCAGTCTGAATCACAGGGCAAGGCAGCACATTTAGCAAGATTTTCACTGGCAATTTAGAAAACAGGAAACACGCTGCACAATAAAAGCGTCTGACTTACCTAGAATAGGCAGTAGACTGGAGCAAGGTGATGTGTCAATTAGCAGAAAGTTTTCGTTCCATCCAAGTTGCAGCATAGGATCCATTTAGGCATAGGGAGTCGGCAGGGCCCCAGGTGGGATTAATAAGAAAATTAATACTGCCACTCTAAAAAAAAAAAAAAAAAATTAAAATAAAAAGAGAATAAAAATTTGCATAGATTGAAACAAGTTTAGTTTTCTATAATAAAATTAATTTATAATCCTGTGTAAGAGATTTAATCTTCAATTTATATTTTTAAAATTTCATTCACACTCCTTGTTTTAATTTGAAATGTTTAAATAAACTTCTATGTTAAAAGGCAGAGTTGTTTCTCATACCAAGACAGTTTCTCATATCAGCAGGAGCTAAAGCTTTTCAGTAAGTCTAGAAACACACATTTTCTATAATTTGGTATCAGGTAGAGATATCTGACAATGAAGAGTAGTGTGCATAAATTTTCTATGACTGTAGTTTCAGAAACTTCACTGTCATTAAATCTGTTTACGCTAAAAAGGGCCAAGAAGGTTGTATATAGAAAGAGAGGGGAAAAAAAAACATTAATACCTCAAACTTACAGCTTTAGAGAAAATAAAAATAGTTTTAATCCAGAATATAAATTTGTACATATATTTTGAACCCTAGGATTAAAATGGCTGGGTTTTAAACTTCAAATAAGATTGAGAAACAGACTGCAGATCATGTATACAATGTAGGGTCAATGCCGTATTGAATTTCTAGACCATTTTCAGACTACCTTCTGGCAATGGAAGCATTTTGACCACTGACACTTCCTATGGGTATATCTGACTATCCTGGTACAATGCACCATTCCCCATTATTGAATCTACAACAAACTGCTGTAGGTTATTCATTGATTGAGTGTTTAAGTGTATTCTTTGGGAGCACATGGAGAATGAAATCTGTAAACAATCATGCACACAAAATCAGCCGAATTCTTCAACTTGGACACGGTTTTCAGTTTCAGCACTTAATTATCTGTATTATTTGATAAAAGCTCTGTCACTTTAAATAAAGATGCATAGGAATTTTGCACTTAAAAGTTGTACCAAGCTACAACGTGGAGCCGCACATTTTATCTCAAAGAAAGATTAAGCCATCATTGGCCAATATGACTACATGGGGACATAAGGTTTAAGCACATCTGCCATACTTTACACTAATGTCTTTATCTAGATCAATTACAATATGCACTATCACTGTTAAATAACCAATATAGATGCAGACTGCAGATCTATAATATTCCTAATGGAGGTTAGAACAGATATTAAGAGCTCCATTTTCATAAGCTCAAGCAATAATCATGTGTGCTTGTACGCCTGTGCATATCTTCAACCAAGCTGTATTTTGATATCGCCGGAAAATGTTCCTTTTTCTCCTTTAACCTGTGCAAAACGCTCTCATATGTATACAGCTCCAAGTTCATTTGTACAGTTTGTCTGCCACTATGTATTTATAGCTATTGCCCAAATGAGCTTTTCGTACAGTACTAGGGAGCTAAAAACACAAGAAAGACATTCGAAGCTTATTTCACCATAATTTCCACCTTTGATTTAACAAACAAAAAAAAATAATAAAGGGATCATCCTGAAAATATACAGCTTATATGATTCCACCTTGAGAAAACTGTATGTGTCACTGCAATACAAAAGCATAGTAGAAAATTTACATTTCTTACAGTTAAATATTTAAGATTAATTTTACCATAAATCTGCAAAGAAGCTTTATTATTCCCTCCCGTTCTCACTGGAAAACTACAACTAAAATGTTAATTTTTATTTCAAACTAGCCCCCAAACACCAGGAACACCAGAGTCTCTGCCATGTGAAGTCCTTTCCAAACACACAGCAAAGGTTTGACTGTCCTCCAAAGAGCTCAGAGTTGAGTAGCTTGGAGCAAAACACACAGCATGCTGAAAGTAACATCCTGTTCTATGAACAGAACTTCATTATGATTCAGTTACACTAAATCATTGAAGAAGGATGGAAACCTGCACCCCTGCTCACAAAGATGTTGTAGTGTACGTTGAGCATAGACTACATTAAAAAAATCTGATCTGTCCACAAACCACTTAGGTGTGCACAGACAAAAATATATGTGGGTGAAGCACAGCAGGACTTCATAAGTATTCAGGCATTTTAGCTTATTATGTACTGCAAGTCACAGAATCAGAATATTCTGAGTCGGAAAGGACCCACAAGGATCATCGAACGGCCCATGTGGTGATCAAGCCCGTAACCTTGGCATTATCAGCACCATGGTGTAAGCGAGACAATCTCAGTCCATCAATGATCTCCTCTTCTTACTGGAACCCAGACACATGTAGCTGTATTCTGATTGCAAGTTGGAATCTTCAGCAGGGTTCCCTTGGAGAGAACCTGAAGTCCACAGTAAATCCAGAAGGATTCCATTGACATTCAGGGAGTAAGACTGCAAGTTGCACCATGGAGAGCATCCACTCTGCAACTCGGACACTCACAATAGGAGCTTTTGAGCAGACGCTCAAGTGTGTTATTAAATTGTGGCCGGGTATCAATTTCCTCTTTTGTCTGACAGCGTTCAAATTCATACCTCTTACCTCCCCAGGGAACAGCTCAGCCATCTGCCAGTAAGCCCAGCCTATCCTTACCCTTCCATTTCAGTAAATCATGCTCACATACTTCATGCTGGTGTGGGACAGGGCAGATTCATGTTCGGAAGTCCAGCAGTACCAACATTTAGATGTTTGCATAATTACATAGGTGTCCAAAGCCCACCCAGGAGTGAGATTCGGTTGCATTCCATTACAGGTATTTTTGTAGGAATCCTTGAATATTTTATCTGATCTCCAGCTGTCACTTCAGAAACATGCAGATTTCCCAAAGTGTATCTTCTGGTCAAATGCAGATACGTTGAATGCTCCAAGACTAAAACAGCCTCAAGTATCTACATTTTGACACAGCCGACACTTAAACTGGCAACAGCCCATAATCCCAGGGCATCTCAAACATTAGAAGCAATCTGATCGTGTTTGCTTTCTTGAGATGTGATGATTAGTACAGCCAGGGTAGCCACAGATATTATGGTTTGACTTTTTTAGTCTGAAGTTCAGGTATTTCTTCACAACATTCATTGGACTATGGAGAACTTACACACTTGTTCTGCTTCTAAATACACCCAGAATCTCATTCTTGAGCACTGAACAACCATGTATTCATACAGCTCACTGGGAAGCTGCATTTATGAATGAGATTTCATGTACTTTGTGTGAAACTGTTTATGGGTAAAACACAAGCCATCCCTGGAACAAGAAGGAGAGCATGTATTTCCCATTCCTAGCAGAATACCCCATCAGGAATCCTGCTTATTCCCTTCAGGATAACACATCTTTTTTCTGCAAAGAACGAAGGCAAGAACAACCCAGATATACTATAACAGTGAGGTCTCTCGCTGAAAAAGGAGACATGGGTTTGGATCTGATACAGGTTCAAGTCTGGCAGTCAGACTGATGATCCTTCTGCTGAGCACCTCACACCAATGGAAAGAAATTCCTTTCAAGAAAAGAATACCATGTTTTGCTTTTTGAAAAGAAACAGCTCCCAGGATCAAACGCCAAGAGAAAACTTAATGTTATAAATATCATATAGAGGTATATGTTCAAGGTCTGAAAAATTATGCAGTGCTTCAATACTGCTTGTAATCAGGATTTCTTATTGACTGATTTAGATGGTCGCCTTATGGGTGTCTTTAAATAAAAGAAATCAGTAGATCTGATGGTCTATGCTATCGGTAAATCTCTATCGGTCAGATGTCAAAGGAGAGGTTTCATGTCACAAATGAGACCCCTAAATGTCAGATATTTCCACATCCAGTGTCATAACAGCTGTACTGTGCCCTTTAAGGGCATATATACCTGCAAGTCCAAACACACAACTGTGTGGACTATAAAGAAGACTTGGAAGCCCTTTAAATTTCACATTAAATCCCTTGCAACTGACTAACTTAATGTAAATTCTGTTATGTCACAGGGCTTCCTTTGGGAGCCATTGGAAATGAGGACTCATGTCATCATGCAAATTCTTGTAATACTTCAAAGTAAGGCAATAAAAAAAAATTATAACAAGAAAAGTAAAAGATGTGGGCTTTCTTTTGTTTTTATGGGGTTTCGTGGGGATTTTTGTAATCAATAAAATTCTATAACCCTGGTACCTCTGCTTTCTTTCTAAGCTCATCTTGTAAGGTTGGGTAACTCTAACAACAACAGTATTTTTTTAAAAAAGTCGTTCTACAGTTTTGTATTTCTGTATTTTATCTGGTAGGTGAACAAAATTAATTTCTCCCTCCGCGTATTAAACACATACAACAAAGCAAACTACCTTCATAAAGAATTTTTCCTTTGGGACAGCTGTCTGCACATCCCATCTCCAAATTATATGAACATGAAAAACTAGGATATTCAGCACCTTTCTTCACAAAAACCTATTGTGTTCTATTTCCCATCCTGAGGAAGACATCAAGACAGCATATAATCACCTTGTCACTGTTCCAGTATAAACGTGGTCAAAACTTGTGCTGTAAACTTCCAGAAGTGGGGCTTAGCCATTTGACATTTCATTCCCCAAGTCAAGATGTTGATTTGCTTAAAGAAAGTGACGCTGCTGCAATATTAATTTTAAAGTTGCTTTGTTTTAGAAATAGGGATCATAGGGATCGCCATATACGAGATTACATCAAAAGGGCTGCATAAAAGACGTCTGAGCATATTTGGATGAGCAAGTTACAGCTGTGCTGGAAAGAGCTCACAATCAGAGGAAGTGGAAAGGCTTGAGATTGCCCACACTACATGAGCTCTGCACCCTGATATATATGTATTACAGCACAGTTTTGAAATATATGGTCACTTTCTTTTCCAGTCATAATATGTACTTTCCATAGGCAAACAAATTTTATGTTACATATTCCAGGCAAAAGAAAGTCTTCTAGAACATCCAAAATGCACACGTAAAATATGGAATATCATCTTAGAAAACAGAAAAACAAGTGCAACAACTCTTTTATGCTTTCATTCTACCAAATGCCTATTTACCTGCTCCCACCTGTTTTGTTGTGTTTAAGGGAGCCCTCACTGACAGCTGAAAAGAAATTTGTACCATGGTTGCTACTTAAGTCTGTAAGCTTGTCAGGGCAAAGAAAGACTTACATCTTCAGGGAATACAACTGTCAAAAATATGTTACTAGGATAATCCCAGGCTTTATCAAATGTGTTAGTAGGCACTGTTTTAGGAACTGTGGAGTTCCTGTGCTCTTCAGAAATAGTTTTAGCCAAGCAGAAGAACAATTATTTCACTTTCATTTTTTGGGATGAAAAAATACATGTAAAACAGAAAAAATTCTTTGAAGATTATGTAGGTCCAGCTTAACTCTATAGTACGCGAAAATTATTAACCACCACCTTCTTAGCAAGGAAGGTTTTTCAGTTCCAATTATCCTGACTCAGAATTTTGTCCGTTCTGTAAAATTCTGTAATAAGAAAGGCTGAAGGAAAAAAATTTTTATCAACACAATGTTACTTCTTCTGAGAAGCAATTCAAGGTGGAATGGCAGAAGCAGGCAGGACTTGGTAGAATCCTGATGAATCACAGACTCATTTAGGTGATCTAGATGATTTTTAAGGTCTCCTCCAACCCAAGCCATATCCCATGATTTAGATTAGAAAAAACATTTAAGAACATAGAGTTCAACTGTTAACTAACACTGTCAAATCCACCACTAAAAATGATGATATATATAGTCTGGTTCTCTTCGAACAACTGTTGAAGTCTAGCATTTATGACATAAGACCTGTGAATCAAGTAATACTAAAAATAACGTCAGAGTCTTATACCAGGAAACCTAAAGAGAAAAGGCCCTCAGAAACAGCCTTTTGAAAGGACTGAGCTCTGACCTACCTCAACACCAATAAGAACAATTTCCTCCTCC
>VZTA01002317.1:1824-14003 GCA_013398855.1 Mohoua ochrocephala | reverse complement strand
GAGTTGGCCATGAGCCACCAATCGGNCGGTGCTTGGGGACAGGCTGGGCATCGGTCAGCAGGTGATGAACAATTGTATTGTGCATCACTTGTTTCTTTTGGGTTTTATTCCTCTGTCTCCCTCTTATTGCAATTACATTTTTTAATTATTGTTGGTTTTGTTAGTATTATTGTTACATTTTACTTTTTTTTCTCTTATTAAACTGTATTTATCTCAGCCATGGGTTTTATCTTTTTCTGATTCTCCTCCCCACTCTACCAAGGAGGGAGGGGTGGAAGTGAGCAAGCGGTTGCATGGTACTCAGTTCCTGCCTGGTGTTAAACCACAACAGCTTAGAAGACTTATTAAACGAGTCTTAGTAAAATAATAGTAACTCCTTAAAGTTGAACAAACTAGAGGAGCAGTTATGGAAAATGCTAGGTCTCCACTATAATACAGAAATCTGATGAAAGCAGATCCTTATACGTTTGCTTTGAACTTCTAAATCCAGCAATTTGAATCAATGCTTTAAAATATTACTTTAAAATTAAAGGGACTTTTTTGGCTTTAATTTAAAAAAAAACAATGTTAGAATTAGAGAGAGAACAACAACAGAAGAGAAGGAGAAGCATGGAGTCTTCCCAGTTCTGAAACTGAAGCAGCACAATTAAGGAAAGACTAATACTAACACTCATGTCTGCCTGTTTTCTTAAAATACGTGGACAAACAAGACATGTATGCAAAAAAAAAATTGATTTTAAAAGACTTGCTTTTTTAGTCAATTTTCAATCACCATCTCTAATGCTTTAGTGAGTAATTATTTAGCACTAGATAAATGGAAAAAATGCAACTAATACAAAAAGAACTGTAAGCTGGAACTTTCCAGAAGATAATATATAAACAGCTAAAGCCTCATTTTTTCTGTCAGTGTCCTCCTGTATTAAGCTCAACAATCATAAAACTGCCATGAAAATTTTTTCCCCTCTTGGGTAGTAAGACTTCATGGTTTCAGAAAACATTGTGAAAACTGAAGTCCATAGATAGCTTCTCAACTGTACTATTTACCTAAGTAATACAGAATTGAAGTTAGTGCTGTGCCTCCTCAAACTAGGGGAAAAGTAGCTGCCTCCACATATTGTCAGACAAGTTTATTTAGCTGTTTTATATTGAAGAGAGCACAGCAAAAAAACCATTACTAACATGCTCAGTTCCTGCAACGACTTACCTACAAATGAAGCATTCTTGAATTTGAAATAAAAATAAATACCTCATGAAAAGACATTTTTAGGAGTTTAAACACAACTGAAAGCATATTTCCCTTACATTAAAAAAAATTCCTTTTATACAGTGCTTTTAGTTTTCAATATTATTTTAATTACACTTTTCAACATATAAAAATAAACCTAAGATACAGACTTGTCCCAGTTTGAGACAAAAATTCGGAGGAACGCTCCAGGAGGAACGCCTCCTCTATAGAAGGCAGGTTACAGCCACCCCTCCCCCAACAGGTTCGGGAAAAAATTCCTCGAAGGAAAGTGAAAGAGGGAAAAAACTATTTATTTAACAAACACACAGGAAAAGAATAATGCTAAATAATGAAACCTCTCACTGTGGACAGAAAACCTGGGAAGATTTTAGAGTCCTTTCTGTGGGTGTGGNATAATGCTAAATAATAAAACCTCTCACTGTGGAGAGAAAACCTGGGAAGATTTTAGAGTCCTTTCTGTGGGTGTGGTCTCCCTCTCTCTCCTCTTGGGAGCTGGGTCGGCTTGGGCCCCTCTGGGCCGAGGTGTAAGGTCTCCCAGTGAGGTTCTGATGTTATGGTGTTCTGAACAGTCCAGAAGAGAAAAAGAAAAAACAAAAGTCCCAGGGAAACAAAGGAGTTTAACTCTCCATCTCTCTCTCTTCCGAGAAAAGGAGCCAAGAGCCGGGGAAAGCAGGAAGGTGCTTTCCTCCACTCTGCAGCAGCAGGAACGCAGGGGAGTGTAGGTCCTTGAAGCAAAACTGTTTTGAAAAGTTCATCTGGCTTTTTTCTTTCTCTCGCACCCAATTTTAAAGACACAGAAAGGCACAGGAATCCTGTCTGGGCATAGAGCAGGCGATAGGGGATACACATCATAAAGTCACCCCAAGACAAGACTGAAAACTTTTTTCCTGTTTATGTAATAGCAAACAAAATTAAGTTTTAGATTCTTTTTAGGTAATAACACTATCTACAAATTTCAACTGTCCACACTCCATTCTCTGGTGAGAAAACTACTTCCCTCTGAAGTAAGCCCCTACTGATTTACATTATTTTTACTATTTGCAAATCCCAGCATTTGTTTCACTAAGTCCAATTCTCACTTTTAAAATTATGACAACACCAAAGACCATAATCCACTGCTATAAAACTGAAAGTATCAAGTGGCAGATGGGACCCATAATATGCCACAATTTGCAGTACTTGATTGTTCAGAATTCACGTCTTTAAAACTATTTGGTTTACTATTATAATGCAATTTTCAAACTAATAACAAAAAATTCATTACAAACTAACATGACAGTGAAGCAGAGATTCTTCAGACCTAAAAGTAGAAGATACAGACATCGCTATGTCATTACTGCTCACAACAGTCCTACACATGAATGAAAAAATAACTGGTCACAGTAATAAGGATAAGTATGCAGTATACAAGAATTTTTATCATACAAAGCACCCTTTACTTACTCTCTCTTCCTCAGACCAAAAGAAAAATCACAGAAATCCCTAAATCTAAAATCTATTACAAAATACCAGTTCGAACTAAGGGCGACACAGATAAGCCACCATGTAACAAATAGATTTGCAGTTTCAAATTAATTTCAGGTATTGCCTTAGATGTACCTGAGCTGGAGAACATTATCAAGAAATACAAGCATGCTTCAGACTGCAGAGTTTACCTTCTTAGCAGCAGAGTAAATGCACTTAAATGGTCAGCTCATTTCAGTCCAAGCTGTATGAAGGTTGCCATTGCTAGCCAGATAATTTAAAGATAGATACATCTGAACTATCTGAAATTCCAATCAAAGAAATTAGCAGGGGAATAATGAGTAGGCATAACTCATGTCTCACCAATTTCTCAGGCACTGTTCAGATGTTTCTAGTTTCCAACTTAGGTGCTTTGGTCCCCTCTTCTAATTCTGAAACCTGAAAACTAAGATTTTTTGCACACCATACTACTAAGTGTTTGCAAACAAAATTTCATCCTTCACATCTGGGTTTACCATTTACTTCAATGAATTTATCTAAGCCGTAGCCACCGCTATTTTGAGCTTGGAATCCCACTTCATCCACCAGCAGTTGTCTTCTGCTACCTTCCTCTTAAAATTCAGAATAAAATCCTATCTGTTTTCCAGAAACACAATTGTGAAATAACTGTGGTCGCTAATGGAAGCTTCCACATAAATGCTTTGCATTGATCTTAGCAAAACAGCACCATATCATCAGTTTTCTGAGCAATTACGAATCACAACATTTTCAAATAAAGGCTGATTCAAATGAAATTACATTTAAAACAATACAACTGTAATGAACTACACTGTTCTCAAAACCTCCACTCAATTTCATCTCATTTATAAAGTGCAAAAGCAAATACCCTGACATGGCAAGGCAGCATGCAAATGCATTAATGATGAAGGCAATGAACTTTCAGTGGAAGAGGTACATGTTTAATGGATGATGGACACAATCCTGGCAGAGCAAGCAGGAACTTCACTACTGTGCTATGCTACTGGTTTAAAAATTAGCTACCTTCTGCAGAGACAGGCATTTTACAGAGTAATAGCTCTCTAGTGGTGGCTTTTTAGGAAGAGGGGAACCGAAAATCACCTAATACAAATAGATATAACTTAACTACTTCACAGATCTGCATAGTATTTACAAAGCAAAATCAGAAAATATAGGATTTGTAAGAAAATAGGACCTGGCATGGGGAGGGAATTTATATGCTTGGTGGATTTGCTTTTGTTTGCCTTTTTTATAAAAAAAACCCAAAACTTTTTGTAAGGGAACCATTAATTCACATATGATATAACAATCTGCTGCATATTGACTTACACATGTGATGCATTAGCTAGTAAGGCTTCCATCCTTAACTATTAATTTTCAAAGGCATGTTTCTTTGCTAACTGCACACAATCCTTTGCATATTCTGTAACTGCTATATAATAGAGCTATGCCATTTCAGGATAACAAAACTCAGGAAATCAAACTAATCTCAGCTGAAATGTGATACACTGCACAAATTCTAATTTCTCCCAAAGGAGAAACTTAGCTTTTCAAAGGTATTACTTTCATTTGTGTCCCTATTTCAAATCAAAGAAGCTGCCTGAATGTAGTGGGTTTGCATGGCCAAGATTTGGTAGCATGGAGGCAATAGGGGTGGTTTCTGTGAGAAGCTGCTAGAAGCTTTCTCCATGTCCAGCAGACCCAATCCCTGGTAGCTCCAAAGACAGACGTGACGCTGGCCAAGGCTGGGCCAATTAAAAATGGTGGTAATGCCTCCGTGATAACATATTTAAAAAGAAGAAAAAACCCAAAACATTGTGGCACAGTTGTAATTGTGGCCAGAGAAGAGTAGGATGAGAATATGTGAAAGGAACAACTCTGCAGACACCAAGGTCAGTGGAGAAGGATGGGGAGGAGGTGCTCCAGGCATCAGAGCTGAGATTCCTCTGCAGCCCGTGGTGAAGACCATGGTGAAGCAGGCTGTTCCCCTGCAGCCCATGGAGATCCATGGGGATGCCTAGATCCACCTGCAGCCCATGGAGGAGACCCCCGCTGGAGCAGGTGTATGCCTGGGAGGAGGCTGTAACCCCATGGGAGGCCTGTGGAGAGAGAAGCCCATGCTGGAGCAGCCTGTTCTTGAAGGACTGCACCCTGTGGAAAAGTGACCGACGTTGCAGCAGTTTGGGGAGGACTGTTGCCTGTAGAATGGACTCACGTTGCAGCGGTTCGCAGAGATCTGTTGCTTGTGAGATGGACTCACATTGGAAAAGTTCATGGAAAACTGTCTCCCATAGGAAGGGACCCCATGCTGGAGCAGGGGAAGGACTCCTTTCCCTGAGCAGTGGAAGAAACAATGTGTGATGAACTGACCATAACCTCCATTCCCTGTCTCCCTGCACCACTGTGGTAGGAGGTAGAGATGGGAAGGAGGAAGGGGTGGGGGGAAGGTGTTTTTAAGGTCTTATTTTACTTCTCATTATCCTGCTCTGATTTTGTTAGTAATAAATTCAATTATTATCTCTAATTTGAGCCTGTTTTGCCCATGATGGTGTTTGATGAGTGATCTCTCCCGGTCCTTATCTCAACCCATGAACCCTTCATTAAATTTTCTCTCCCCTGTCCAGATGTGGAGGGGAGGGATAGAGAGGCTTTGGTGGGTGCCTGGCATCCAGCCAGCATCAGATCAACTGAAAGTATGTAAAAGCAAAAACTTCCCTCTAAAATACTTAATTTTATTAGTGAAATGGTACCAAGAACAACAAATATACAAAGAATTTCTTTGCTCTATGCTACTTAAACATCATAAATAAGACAGTTGTTGTAAGAGTCCTTCACAGTCTTTCTATAAGCATACAGATTTGTCATTCTTTGATCAAAATAAGCTGCTTACCAATCAACAGCGTGGCTTAAACATCACAAAAACGAGTGTCTATACTTTACATGGTAAAGCATTTTCTATAGTCTTAAATGTACACAGTCTCAAGAACATAAAATCCTGTTAAAAAAAGAGTGATTAAGCATCTTACAATCAAATTGGGTTATTTTACATTCCCTGCAATATGCTTTTCTTTTGCTTTTTTGTTTTTGTGGTAAGAATTACTTATGCAAAGGAAAATAAAAACAAATTGAAAGCAAATAGTTAATATGGTATTTTTTTTTTAACTGAAGGAAATAACTTCCCATGAAGTAAGGCAATTAAGTAATTTGATTGTATTAAGTTGTTTTAAAAATAATCTACTTGATTTTAGGTATAAATTTTAAAGATATGACTTAAGAAATCTCACAATGATGAAACTGATTAAATTAGTTCAGAGAGCACAAGCCGTGTTTTAGCTTGACAAAAATATTTGGTTCGTCATTCTCTTCTTACATGCTTTTTCTTTAAAGAATGAAAAAAGAATCTCTACTATATAACTCCTGTGTAAATTAAAACTTTTTTCTGAAATTATTTATCCCCTCAGCTTTGCATACGATTCCTTTTATATCACCCAACAGGTATCAGAGATGATGATGGAGAGGTAACAATTAAGGCCATCCAAATGCAGATTAAATGTCTAAAGGGCTGTCTTTGATGCAGGTGATCAGAAAATGCTTTGTATTCAGCTACTGCTTTTGTACAGTGGTGGTACCTGAAATGCATCTTTGCTTTCACCTATAAATCNATCTATTCTAGTAATAAAAAAAAAAAAAAAAAAGGAGTTTTAGTATTTTAACAAGTGAATCAAAAAATCATTCTGAGAAATAACTTGCATTCTTGTCTACAGTATTGTGGTGACAAATAGCAATAGAGATAATGTAAGATTTAGATGAAAATAAGTAATAGCACATAAGCATTTCTGGAAAATACATTATTTTAAGAAGGCACTAAAGCTTCTGCTTGTGCTCCCATAGTTTTTTAAACAAATAAGAAAAAAATATTTTCATAATGGCACCTGTACTATTTGCAGCTGAACAGACACTGCAGTATGGCTCAAAACAAAGCTGTAAGTTATAATAATATCATATAAATGTGCTCACTTCTGGAAGGACAAAAATAAACAAAAAACCAAAACAACCCCAAAATAACCTGGTAAGCTAACCTATTATCTATAACATAGCAATGTTCCTTTTTGGAACAGAAAAGTATCATGCATTGTTCAAGTACTTTAAAAGAAATAATTATTTTAAGCATAACAGTAAGAAATTGTTTTAAATAAAACCCAAGAATCTCAAGCAGTAAGCAAATGAAAAACAAACTAGTCAGTGGGCATTTAACATAAGAACCATAAAACTGTGTTTATGTTTAAAAATAATTTTCATTTATAACAGAAGACAGTGTGTACATTTATGCACCATTTTGAAGCACATCAAACAGTACACATTGAAGGTTTTGTGGATTTTTAACCCAAAAAGTGAACCAATACAAAATTCATGAACAAGCAGAATTTTAAACAATCTTTGATGTATATATTCAGCTTTTTTGGATAGTACAGGTTTGCATCTTTCAGTTTCTATTTATTTGTAACAGATAATGGCAAAACTGAACATAAATCATTTTACAAGTAAGTACAGCCATCATGGAGATCCATGGATTTACAGACATGAATAGTTCTGATGGAATTTGCCTTTTCAGGGTATAACTACTGGTCTGTGCTCTCTTGCTTTACAGCAAGAAATTGACAAAGCTGTCACTAGAATTGGAAGAGCTACTAGTACTATCACCATGTTCAGGTTGATTACTTTGATATTTTCTTCCTCGTTCTGGGAAATAAGAAGCTTCAGATTTCATCACTTAGTTGAGTCAGAGGTCCATTCTTTGCTTTAAACCTCTTCCATTTTAATTGAGAGGTTTTCATCATTTGGTCAACAGTTTCCATTCTGTTGTAGTTTGACTTCACCAATCCTTTCTGTATCTCTATTGCCTACTTCCTTGTCAGTTTCTGAATTCTGATCCTCTTCAGTGTGATCTTTGTCCTACCAAAGATAAAATTATTTTTTAAAAAAGATTCTCTTAGCATTACAAGATATGACTTCCAACCAATTACTGGTATTTTGATTGCCTCAATTTTTACACACCTTGTTTCAGCAATTATCAGAAGAGAGGTATCAGGGTTTTTAACATTTTTTAATTAAAAAATTTTTTTAAGTCTTTTTTTTTAATTGGCTGAAGTTAGGCACTCATAATAACCTGTCACCCAAGAAATCATTGCCATAAAGTGATCTGTCTTTATGAGCAATATTCAGGTAATACAGAACAAGCAGCATCATGGCACCCATGAGAAAAAGCTCCAGAAATTAAGACTTCAACATATTTTAAAAGTAAAACAGAATTGCAATTTTTCTTTTATATTTTTTGTCAGGTAACTGATAAATTTTAAGAGAGTTCTTGGGTAAGACAATTACTTAAGCATGTGGACAGAGTCACCGAAATCAGCTGTTTTATAACACTTGAATAATTCTGAGTACCACAAACTACTCTTTAGAAGCATGCTGGGTTTTAAATTCTAAGATTAAACATTTGAAGATGTTTCTTTTCTTAATCACACCACCTTCTATTTTTCAAGGGAAAAATCCCATACTACTCTTTCATCAAATCTTCGGCTTTATTCCTGCTGAGTCAAATATGCAGTCCAGGACCAAAGCAATCAGGGAGAGGCTGAACTGCAGAATGAAAGTTTATTAAAAATCTTTTCAGATCGAAAGTCTGTGCTGGTTTTGCCTGGGATAGAGCTAATTTTCTTCATAGGAATTAAAAGATGGGGGAAGGGGCACATTCTGAGCAATGGTGTTTGTCTTCCCAAGTAACTGCTATGCATGATGGGGCCCTGCTCTCCTGGAGATGGCTGAATACCTGCCTGCCCATGGGAAGTGGTGAATGAATTCCTTGTTTTGCTCTGCTTGTGTGTGCAGCATTTGCTTTCCCTATTAAACTGTCTTTTTCTCAACCCATGAGTTTTCTCCCTTTTAGTCTTCTGATTTTCTCCCTCATCCTATCTAGGAGGAGTGGGTGAGAGAGCAGCTGTGTGGTGCTTAGTTGCTGGCCAGGGTTAAACCACAACACAGGCAAATTAACCCTGAACCCTGCTGCTTAGTTATACAATCTCCTTTATGCCTGCCCATACAGATAGGCAGCCAGCCAACTCCTAACATATGGCACAGAACAGAAAAGAGAGAGAAACCAAAACAAAGTGTTTCGGTAACCTATTCACACAAGCTCCATCAAGTGGCAATACTTTCATAAAGAAAACGGAGAAAAGAAGGGTGAAGAAAAGAAAGATAAAGAAGGGAGGAAATTCCAATAATTGTTCCACTTGCAGCTCTCCACTCTGTTTATCACCTGGTCACACATCTTACCTTCAAAGTAGTGGTGCTTTTGTCAGATTTCTCCTTTCCCTCTTTTTCTTTACTAATTTTTTTCTTGGAGTATTCCTTTTCTCTTCTTTCATTATTTGTATCTCTTTCTCTTTTTTTTTCTTTCTTGTTTCTGTTTAAGAAAATTTTTACTCAAATCAGAATTTGATCCCACAGCAACAAATGTACTACCAATGCATACTCTGACTGTACTGTTCAGTAAATTGTACAATAACTGTGAATGTTGGTATCCTGGTTTGCTTTCTTTCAGAAAGGTTCAGTCACTTTCAAAATAACAAACATCCCTTCACAAAGACAAGAGCACTAAAGAATGCATGTGTTCAGTATACATGGCATTTGCAAAGAGAAAACCAAATTAATCTGTATCTAATGAAGGGCTTTTATTTTTTTGAAGCAAATTTGCATGGCTAACAGATTTAAAACTCTCCAGTTGAAAGCATACCAAAGATCAAATCCATAAAGGGCTTTTTGGTCTGTTTTAACTTAGAACTGAATCATACTGACCAATTGAAATTATCCGAGATAACTAATGAAAAGGCAGTAAATCAATGAAAATACTTCCCAAATTGTTTTCAATATATGCATCTGCATCCACCTTTGAGTGTTCTGTTTATTGAAAAACAGACCTTTTCCTTAGAAATGAAAATTACTAAAGAGCTTCTTCCAAACCAAAAAACCAAAACCCAGAAGAAACGCAAATTGAGTTAGCTCCTTTCATAACACTGATCTCTATATCACATTTCAATTTAACAAAAATACTATAACGTTTTCCTCCTTTACTGCTCATTAACTTTTATGTTTACGGCAAACTGACCTTCTCGGAGAAGGAGTTTGTGAAGACTTTTTTTTTGTTGTTTTAGGAGACTTGGAGAGACTTCTACTCTTCCTTTTACGTCTTTCTCTGGAGGACCAAGAAATTCAAGATCACCAAAGAAGAAAAATAATAAACTCAGAAACTGGATAAAACCAGAAAGCTCTTAAAATGATCTGACACAACTAAGTAAATATCCCTGAATTTAACATTATTTATGACCAATAATATATGAACCATACAAACAAAACAAAAAAAAATCATATGTTTCAGTTCGATGGGAAAGGAGAGAATGGAAGTGAAGTAGGAAAAAAAAGTTGTGCCCTTCCTTTCAGATTGTAATTTTATGCTTATCCTTACATGCTTGTACTTATATGTGATAACAATGGAAACACACTGAATTCACTAATCCTGTACTGTTTCTTCAGTCAGTAAAATAATACAATTGAATGAAAAGCCACATTAAGACAAAAGGCATAAACTTGAGCAATACAAACTTCAAAAATTAACATTGCAAGCTTAAGATCACTGGAATTACAGTTCAGCATGACTGAAAATTAATTCCTGAATATATAAGCTAGCATTCGTATTGCTTTAGTAGCAAGCAGTGCAAAATGAATCTCAAGCTGTTGTCAAAATCAAAATGAAAAAGTTAATATCTATTGTTTTACTAGCAGTCCATGCTCAGCAAACCTATGCATCATTATACAACACACTGAAGAGCTCTTAGTATTTTAGAAAACAGCTGTTTTATACAGATGTATGAAATTTGATGAAGTTGCTGTTATGGAGTCTGATCTTGAATAGAACAGAACATTAAATAACTGGTTGCAAACATACCAAGGCACATGTTAAAATAAAGTAAAAATTGAGCAAGTAAAAGCTTCATTCAACATAAACATAGAACCTATCTGTCAAAGATGACTCTTTCCTATCACCTCTTCATAGGGCAGGAAAAGCAGACAGGAAGAACCATCAAAGACAATAGGGAAGTTAAAAACTAATTGTCAGGGCATTTTAAGATACAACACAAAAGTTACACTTTTGCATACCAGCTTTTGCAATTCAGGCTGATTTTCTTTAATATTTAGGAAGGCCAAGAAAACAACAGTTATCAGATAAATTACAAAAGCATATATCAAGATATACCTAGTATCACTATTTGGATTCATACTCTGACAGTATCTAGTTTGATCTCCTGATGCTGTGCAGGACAAAAGTTCATAACTATTTTGTTCAGCAAGCTCTTAAGTTTGATTAAATTTTTTGTAAACAAAAATATAAAGTGGCCTCAAAATCCTGAAAAGAACCCCCACAATCATTGATCAGCTGTTCACTGGTTAACATGCACCTCATTTTGAACATCCTCACATTTATCATCACCTTTTTTCGAATGGTGAGATTGGAAATTAATATATTGTTCTGACAGTGCTCCCACTTGGTCTACATTGACTACATCCCCTTTATTTTGTTTTCCTGCATACATATCTGTGATCAACCAAGTAAGCACCCTAGTAATTGTGTTCCAACTAGAAACTGTTTATTCATTAAATCTAATTTTCAGTTTCTGCTTTTCATATTTCAAGTTGAAGAACTACAGCTGTGTCTGACACCATTCCTACCTCTATATTACATTTGTCTATAAAAAGATTTTTGTGTACCTGTTTTTATTTACACTTAAGGAACACTAATACAATAAAATTTAAGGAAAAATAGTTTGAAAACTTTGATACTGATTTTGTGACTCTAAATCATACACAGAACTAACATTCTTGTCTCAAAGGAAAAATTCCACAGGGTCATGACTGGAGCCAACTTCCTGTTGATTAAATAAAGTTCACTAGAAATCACTCCAAGATTTGCCTTAGACCAACATCAGGTCTAGCAGTGCTAGAATTTTTTGAATTCTGAAACAGAAGCTTTGAGGCAGAGACATTTCACACCACCTGTCTCCAACTAGTAGTACTTGGAAGAATGGTGGTAGTGTGGACTAACTCCCCCTCTACTCCACTCTCATGAGTGTTGAGGAATATATTCTGTGCAGGTAGCTCAGTGTGCAGCTGCAGTGCAAGCTGCAGATTAAACTCTGGGTGGTGGGAAATAGCGGGAGCCTCAGGAAGAAGCTGTGAACTGGCACTGATCTTTTGGACAACAAAGGGCACAGGGATCTGTAGCACCAGCCAGGTGACCGGACACTCAGACACACAGCAGGAGCTGAGGACTCGGCAGGAAGACCCCAGACTATTGTGCAGATAGACTGGAAGGATATAAAAGCCCAGGGATTCAGTT
>VZTA01002307.1:0-14030 GCA_013398855.1 Mohoua ochrocephala | reverse complement strand
CAAACCTTCCCAAACCTTCCTTCTAGTATAGACCTGCAGATACTCTTGTTGTCTGATACAGTGGAGATAGCAATTTAAAGATAAGGGTGGGTATCTGAAATGCAGTATTTCAAATTGACTATCACATACAGGGCAGCAGTTAGGATATTTCTATTTCCTTTGCTGTTAGCCTAGAAATAGTAAAACTCCTGCTGGCTCTCTTATCAGAGTTGTGGACAAACTAAAGGAAAGATCAAGATCACCTCTGGTAAAAACAAGATGAATATCCCTGTGCTTTCATTTAAATGCTCTGCTTGTAGCTCAATACAGAATGACTTGTGAGTTTCAGTGGAATATTAGATCCTTTCCTTTCCTACCTATTTGATTCACAATATACATCATATATTCTATAAATCTATGTTTCCTGATTCCTGGAAAATAAGCCTTCAATGGGAAGTCTAATGCAAAAGATGTAAATATGCCTTATATCAAGAATATTTATTGTGATGGGAAGATATTTATTCATCTGAAAAATCAGCTTGGGTTGCAAAACTGATAGAAATTAAAGATACACCTACTATTGGAGGCAACTTTATTTAAAGGTATTTCATTTGACTGGCAAGATTTTCAACAGCATGAGACAGAGCTCAAGGTAAAGGTCCTTAACCTATACTTGGAAGCAGAAGACTGGAAATGCTATTGATGAGCTAGAGTTCACAGAATATACTAGGAATTAATTCAGAATTTCCAAGTCCTTGTTTCGGAGTTGCAAGATCAGAAAAATCAATCAAAGCTCATTTATTTGGTGAGCCACTTCTCTCTTATTCACTTGTGTGGTGTTTTGTATCTCAAGAAGCCCCATCTTTCTGTATCCATAATTTGTAGATCGTACAAATACCTTGGAAATCTTTGCTTAACTGAGGGTTCTCTCTTGTGTAATAGGAGAAGTAGGGTAACTGCTGTGGCGATAGGGTGCCTTTATTCCTTTGTCAAGCAATTGGCTAGAGTTCAAGGTGTGCTAAGAATATCAGATGGAAAATGTTAGCCAATGCCTTTGAAAGCAAAGTTAGAATCTGAAAGAAATGTAATTTTCTTTATGTAGGGTAGAAATGGACCAAAATGCAAAAATACCTAACTCCTGCCTGGCCTTCCTCAGAATTCCACAGCATGTACCAGTTGTAGCTATCCTGACTTGTTAAGGGCTTCATCATCTTTGCCAAAAACTTTCCTATCCCCATTTATTTTGCCTGAAATGTGACAATTTTTACCAAGTGCAGAGAGAAGCTTCAAGGTTGTCAATAGATGTCAATTATTTGTGACTAGATTCAGTAAGTCATTACTCATGAGAGTAACTGAACTGGCTTTGACAGTGCTATTTGCCTCAGTAATTACAAGTAAAGAGTTCACAGTTTGGTGCATAGTTTAACATCCACTTGAATACGAAGAAAGGGCAGTCCAATAAACCTTATTCTTGTCATTTTATATTCTACGCAGTGATACACTTAACATGTGTATTTGCTATAAAACTGGTACTAGAGTTTATTGTTAGTACCAATAAACATTTTGTTGCTGTTCTTCTCCTGACAGGTATATGTAAATCACACCTGTAAATCACATATGTAAATTGTGAGCACAATAGAGAAGTTTTCTCCCAGAGTCACTCGCAATCACAAAAAGAAAACAATAACTATGCAAACTGAAATGGTGGCGTAACTTTACGTGGTCTTCTATTGCAGGTTCCAAATTTTTCAGTGTTTCATCTCAGCCTTGTAAAAATAGAAGTTCATTAGGAATAATGGTGAATACATACATCTTGTATTTTGCTTTATTATGTATGAAGAGTTTTAAAACATGTAGGAAAACTACATTCAGAACATCCAAGAGTCATATTCTTTCACATTTTGAATTTCCACAGAAAGCAGTGAACATTTTTTTTTATGCCCTTGCTTCAGAAATTGCAGAGTTTCTGCAGAGTTTAAAAATTCTCTTTGGTATAAAAAAGAAACAGTGGGTCTTACTCTCGACCCAAAGGGATTTTCTGTGCAGAGAAGTGAATATATGGTGAAACAGTGGCTTCAAATGGCTTCAAATACTGCAGTGAGGTTTGCTATAAAATGGGAGGGGCAGAGGGACGGAGGGGTAATTGAGAAGATCACAGAAGGGCAAAATCCTATTCCCAAGTGGTTGAAATTCATCAGAACAAAAAAGCAAAATTGGTGTTCAGGTGACAAGAGAGACAGGAAAAGTCACACACCAACTCTAGGACATGAAGAGAGCAGCTTGAAAGCTCTGACTATCAGCTACCTGGAGAGTTCTTAAAGACATGTGCATGTCTTGTTATCTATGGTAGAAGAGCTGGAGGAAGGAGAAAAAAGGTTCAGATTCAGGATTAAAAACTTCTCTGAAAACCTTTCCTTCCTTGACTGCTATTGAATAGAAGAACTGGGTTTTATGAGGAAAAGCAGAAATATCTGGCCTATATCAGGATGTATACACACAATAAATGTATCTATAAAGACACAGGGGTATACATGAATATACACGTACATATACGTCCATATATGTGTGTGTATATATATATTTTTAACAGATATAGATACACTATGTCAATGTTTTGATGCAAGTGACTATTCATTTGGGGGTTTATTTTCTTAAGTCATATCACCTTGCATGTCCCTTATAAGTGTTAGGATGGTTTCTGTACCTATTTTCTGTACATATCCCACCACCAACAAGCATCCATTATTTCACTCACTTCCATGAAGGACGTATTAAACTGACTGGAAAGTTTTAGGGTTAGTGTACAATTATGACTTTGTGTAGAATTTAAACTAAAAGTTTATTGGTGTGTTTATATGTGGGATGGTGAAGTCTCTAACTGGCGATCGAACATGTCTTGGAGCCCAATGTTTACTTAAGCAAAATAAAAAATTGAGGCTGTATCACACAAAACATGCTTGAGAGGAAGGGGGGAAAAAATGATTGTCCTAATCTCTGAATTCACACTTCTGTGCCTACCATGGTCCCTAAACAGATAGACAGTAGAGAAATGGTAAAACATCAGTAATAATTGACATTGCTATAAATTTGCAGTGCATCTGGTTTTCAGTCAGGCTGTCTTTTTTACCCAGAAGTAGGGGGTTTGGCTTTTGGTTAATTATATTGTTGCAGGCAACGTGGCCTAAAGAAGTTTTTCTTGGATCAGCTAAAAAGAGAAATTTTGTGGTGTGAAGCAGAGGTTCTGCACCCAAAAGCTTCTTTGTTTTCATCAGTTCCCTCAACCAGTCTACCTAAAAATTTTGCCCGGATCTCTGTTTACCTGTACTGTTTACCAAAGAGAAATCTGATTTTTCTTGGTAGGTGAACTGTCCACAGGCAGGTAGGCAGGCCTGTCCACAGGAAGGCAGTAAGTAGTTCAGAGAGTCCCTGGTGGAATGTAGGTTCGAGCACAGGATGCAGAGAACATTTTTCAGCGCCTTCTCTTCCAGCCTCATCAGCTAGTGCTTAAATTGTATTGCAGCAACAACTGCAGGCAATTCATTCTCTCAAGTTTCACTCTGCTTGTTGAGGAAAGATGGAAAAACTCATTTTGGAGGCCCTGCAGAGACTTTGAAGATGTTAGGGCATCTAATTTTATCGGTTAATCTAACTCATTGAATCCCCAGTATCAATAAATGCCATGGGATTAACAGATCGGGAGCAGCTCTGCTAAAGAAGGACATGCAGATGTTAAGGAATGACCACAGCCCAGAAAGTCAAATCTGTCCTGGGATGCATCCAGAGCAGTTTGGGCAGCAGGGCGAGGAGGGGATTCTGTCCCTCTGCTCCAGCTTGGTGAGACCTCACCTGGAGTGCTGCATCCAGGTCTGGAGTTCTCAGCACTGGAATGGCATTGTTCTCTTGGAGCATGTCTGGGGGAAGGACAGAAAACATGATCAGAGGGCGGTGTCTCCTCTCTGTGAGCAAAGCTGAAAGAGTGGAGGCTGTTCAGGTTGCCCAGAGAGGAGGTGGGTGCCTCATCTCTGCAAATATTCGAGGTTGTGTTGCACAGGGCTCTGAGCAACCTGAGCTATTTGAAGATGTTGAATGATGTTAATTGCGAAGTTTTGAACTAGGTGACCTTAGAGTGTCCCTCTCAACCCAAACCAATTTAGGAGTCTACCTAAATTCTTTGGAGAAGGCTTTGACCAGCCAAATCTGAGCCAGATTTCTTTCTTCTCAGCCAGTCTTTGTCTAGAATAAGAATTAGTGGGTATGGAGTAGGCCATGTCTGCCAGACAACCTGACTGAAAGTAAACAGGGATAAATTGAGACTCTCTTTTTCAGCCAAGTTCTCTTGGATTGTAGAAGAAAGAAATTTGTCTCCTTTTCTTGATCCCACTTATTTTCTCCAGTTTCTGATTATTGGATGGTATTTCTCACCCCTATTCCTTTTCCATATTCCGAGGAGTGGTGTGTGTGAATGACTGCTTGGTAACTATCTCTTTGACAACACACTTTGCAGGGTGGGTATGGCGTTATCTCAGTCTTTTTCCTTATGTGAGTACCTTAGCTAACTCAGGAGTGAATCTTTCACAGTTATCTGTGGTTAAGTGTATGTCTTCAACTCAGAATGAGCTCCATTTCTTGTCAGTGAAACAATTTGTCGTGTGTCAAGTAATGTGTATAAAATTGTACTGTATGACTCTACAGAGGGGCTGCTCTCTTGCGTCTAAGCAGGATGTGTTTAAATGAATGAATTAATCAGGGCATTCTGTTTCTATCTTCCCTGATTTTCCTCCGTAAATCATCTTCATTTATTTCATGCTTAATTGTGAAGCTATGACCTTGTGTTTTGCAACCTTTTCTTTTATCTCATTATCAACCTAAAAGATTTGTACATATCATCTTTAATTGACACCTCCGTGTGACATCAGCAAATGGAGAGGAAATAGACTACTGAGAACAGCACAATGTCCTAGTTATTGCATCAATTATGTTTCCCCAAACCACTGGGGACATTTGGGATTTTGTAAGTGTCTTTGGGTAGGGAGAATTCTAAACTGAGGTCATGAAAAAAGCCAGACAATTTCTTAAATCAAAACCCTAGCAACTAAAGTTTTCTTGTACGCCTCAATGTCAGTCAGCAGGAAATTTGTATGAAGGTGCCAAGGACATAAATCTGGGTTTTACAGTCCCCAAGAATCTGGGATATATTTTATTTCCTTTACCTTAGATGGTCCAGTATAATGTGATATAAAATTTCGTGTGGAGCATTCCACATGAAATAAAGGATTCACAAACCACGAGCATCACAGGTTACATATATTAAATTGGGGAAATAAAATTCACAAAAAAAGCTTGCAAATTTTCATCCCCTGTCCTAACATCTGTCCTTTATAAGATCATGCATGCTTTAATCAAAACAGATTTAGACGTGACCTTTTTCAAATTAATACGGATGGGTACTATGTTGAATGCATTCAAGACAAACAATAACGTTTAAAATTTTCTTCTTCACCGTAATTTCTAGAAAGCAATGAAATTTGGAAGATGGGGATATAATTCCATGCTATGCTTTCATCCTACCGTACAAAAGATTAACTAAGGGTTCTAGGTTTTTTAAACTCAACTATTTCCAGGGAGATCTTCTACTGTTTGCTGTATTTGCCTTTGAAATGGAAATTTCAGAAACAAATATTAAAACAGTTTAAATAGCCTTGACATTTCATCATGTGCTGTGTGAAATTTAACATTGCATACTGTTCTCTATGACCTTGCAGGAGTATGTAACAACACAGTAGCTAAACCACACAGCTCAAGAACTAGATCATAGCCTTGAAAATGTAGTAAAAAAATCTGGAGGCATAAGATATAATCCTCCAGTCCCCACCACTGAACTTCACAAATATTGAGTTTGCCAAACCTTTAGCATTACTATTAAGAAGAGTTTTTGTCCTTGAAGAAACATCATAAATTGATGTGTTTAAGTCATTTGTCTCCCATAACACTGGGACTGAGAAGAAAAAAAAAGCAATGTTGAACAATTTTGCTTTTCAGTCTAGGAATTAACTATGAAACTGTACCCATGTATCTTCAGAGCTTATTTATTATTTAGGAAAGTTTTGTTTTGTTATTATTACTTTAGCAGGTTTTCAAGTAAAACAGGGCTATGCTTTACAATATATGGTCATATATAATTTCACTACAGTGCACCGTGTGTTCCCGAACTGTTACAGGCATGTCAGATATTGTGAAATAACTCAGCATTTCAGCTGAGTTGCTCTGTGTCTAACATCTCAGCAGCAGCTTGCTCCAATGTAAAACAGCAATGAGAGGAACAGGGAGAAGAGTCTCTTCTCCAGCAGCCTTCTGGCTTACAAATATTTTCAAATATGCTATTCAAGTCCTAGGTAAGATCAGTAAAATGATCTTACCTAGCACTTACATACCTATGCAAGGAACATAAAAATCAGTTTAATAGTGAATAATCTAAGTTACATTAACGATATTATTTTTAACAAACATGAAAGATGTTGTTGGCATTTGTTTTCGGTTATGTGTTTTTCCACTTTTTACAGAACCAATTGCAATATGAGAGTAAAGTGGACGTGATTCCCTCTGCTTGAAAAAAGCAAACTTGCATCTTCCGGAGATAGCCATGATTAGCCTTTTTTCCTTCCACTGAATTTTATCAGAGTCAAGTCCAATTTGTCCCTATGAAGAAGGATGTATGCTTGAAAAAATTATTGAACTGGACAAAATATAGAAATGAATATGGCAATGAAACTTTCAGAACTGTCTAAACTTTTTGTGACTTTAAAACTATCTTGTCCCAAACACATATCTCTACTACAGGAAAAATGTTTTACTTCCTATTTCAGTTAGACAAATGTTTAATTGAGGCTAGTTAAAATAATAAGCTGTGTCATTATAAAGTCATAAAAGCCTTTTGTGTTCTATCAGACATACACAAAAGAGGGTTGCTGGACCTGGAAAAGCTACCCTGACTATAAACTTTGAGGTAGATTAGCAACTTACTTCACAAGACTAGCAAAAATACCCAGCATTATACTAACGACTTCTAGGTGCTTCCTTTTGTGCCCAGTTGCCTCGCCCAAACAAAAACACATGGTGTCAAAAAAGGGAATTTCTCAAAGTGAAAAACAGCGTAAAAAACTAATGAGTGGCTGAGCATGAGCAACATCTTCCAACTAGGTACCCCTTGATATACAACACCAACTAATTCTTTCCTGACAGACCTCCTTTATCTTGCACCTTTTCTCCACACAAATATAACAGAGGCCTTGGAAATAGCACCCTATGATTTTCTTGTATCCAGTTGTATGAATGTCCATCTCTTTAGTTAGAACCAGCCCTTACTTAGCCATCTCATCTTTTTTTTTTCTCAGACCTTGTTTGGATTGTGATTGGCATCTTAAGTTTCAGTATTTTTTCTTTACATCATGTGGCTAATGAGTTTAAATATAAAATAGTGTCTTTTCTCCAGTGACTGTGACTGGCTGTTAAAAGAGTAATTTGAGCCTCTTTCCTGTCTCATTTCCTGATTAATTGCTATATTTCATTCAACCACACAAAATATTCTCTACAAATCACTGATATTAATTTTCATAATCTTTAAACAGGCACAGACTTCAAACCCAGGTCACGTAGGATGGTATATCAATGCAAGTGTAACTTAAAGCCAATATCGCATTCTGATTAAAGGGGAACACATCTCTGCCCTGTACAATTTGCGAGATGGACAACTGGTTTCACCACGTGCAGATCTAGTGATCTACACTGGCTTTGTCCCGCGATACGTTATTCACTGCCTTTGTGCCTCTTTGAGGCCACACATCAGCCACAGTGATCCGATCTGAACAACTGCCCACAAGGTGGCATTTATCATCGGTTACTATTCCAAGGCGAAAGGCAACTATAACTGTTTCCAAAAATTGAAATCTCATGGCTCTGCAGTTCTTTCCCATATGCCTCGTGGGCATTTATATCTATTTGGATCCTGTATCTCCAAAGCTCTAACCCTTAGCTGAGATAGTTTGTCTTTACTACTCAGTCCTGCTGTGCTTGCACTTTCTCTTCTAGTTTACACCTCTATTAAACCATATAGTATTGGGTATCCAAACGACCTTACATTAAAATAACAGAACTATGTGAAAGCTGTGGAAAAATCAAGTAAAAATTAATTTAGTAGTACAAAGATAAACTTCAAATTGTTCAAGGTTTGAAAGCAAACATATCGATATTCAGAAAATATTTGGACAAGAACAAGTTATTTGATTGACAAAATCATAATTGAGTCAATGAAACTCCAGTACACCAAAGACAAACTAAACTGTTTACCTGAAGTGCTTTTATCTTTGTCAGGAAGATGGCAACATCAGGAGAAGAAAAGAAGAGTAAAGTTACCGGGCCACTAAATGTTGGAGTACCTGTGAACTGAGAGCAAACAGTGCAGGGAAAAAGAGAAGCAGAGAGATGGAGAAAGCAACTATTGTGACTGAACATGGAAACAAAATACAAAACCAGCAATTCATGAAGTCATGCCTTCTTAAATGGTAAGGATTATCAGTGACAGAGATAAAACTCGCAGAAGTAGCCGCATGTTTTGTCCTTTCTATTTACTGTAAAATCCTCTCAACAGCAGTCAAAATGAGAGAAGTACAAGTTACACTCATAAGCTCTAGGTAATATCAGTTTTAAAGTCAGTAAAAGTCAATAGTTTAAGATTTTTAAAATACTGGAATTGATGTGCAGTAAAATTATTTTTTTGCTGGTAAGTTTTTAAGCTCTTTTAATTAATTGCTTTCACTGTCAGGCTGTTTGAGCATCAATGAATTTCAGTAAGGCTGAATGCAGAAACACCTTTATTTCTTGAATGCATCCTGTAGCTGAAACAGGTTATGAACCACTAATTCAGGTAATGGTACAAAAGCATTTATAGAGCTCTTGTTCTTTCTAAAACATATTGTGACAAGAGGAGTTTTTACCATAATATTATAAAGATTTATGTTTTAATCAAATCATTTCAGTACTGTCATTAATAATTACTGGCAGATCTAGCTACCATTGTGTAGTTAAATATATTACTTATTTACATTAAGTGAGTAGAGTATCATTTTACCTGACCGATCAAAGTAGAACACTGTCGTGGAGAGAGCAGTGGGAACAATATACGTAAAATCTTGTTTCATTTGACACTTGAGTTAACATGTCAATATCTGATTTCTCCAGAAAAGCCTCTGTTTTTAATCCACACAAGTGAAACTACTGGGAAGCAACCATTGATTTAAATTAGTTAAATGCATTTGTCTAAATAGAGTCCTACAAAGTAAGCATTCCATTTTGTCTTTCTGCTTGTTTCTTTAAAATGTCACTGAGTCAAAACAGACTGAGTTTTCCTGTGTGCTTAAAATTCTGTTGAGCAAATGCTTTGTAAATATTTTTCAAATAAACATATTGTTACCAAATATTTTAATTATATTTGCTCATTATGTAAGTATTCACCATTGCAGATACGCAAAAGTTTTCTGCTTTACGTTCTACTGATGCCCAGTTTGTCTAGCAAAATTTTTAAAAAAAGTAACGAATATTAAGAAGGCATTTTGATCATCAAATAAAAAGGCGTGGCAATAAAAGGTGAATAAGGCGAATGCCTGAATAATAATCAGTTCTGTTTCAGAGCCTGAAATAGCTTGAAATGTTGGCCATGATAAGAAATTTGTAACGTAGTTGTCTGGAGTATATAGTGAGAATAAAGCACTTAGTATGTGCCTATTCTGTGCTACAACACCTCTGGATTTCAGATAACAGATCTTTCAGTTGGTGCCAAGAAAATGAGGAGCACAGGGCGGCTAACCGGGGACTTCTTGAGTGATTGCTCATTGTCCAGCTTGGCAGGCGACTGCTTGGCAGAGGCAAAGCGGATTTCAGTTCTTCAGTGTATTACCCTCATCATGACTACGTCACGGAGGACTCCTGATATTTGCACCCATTAAAAACTCAACAATGTGTATTCTATAGCATTAGCAATCCGGTAAAAATTGAAAGTCCTTTAAAAATTGGTTGAATTTTGACAGGATTTTCAGTCGTAGCATTCCTTTAGCCCCATTTTCTGAGTTCAGTATACAGATATAACAGAAATACTTACTCATTTAAACACTCTCATAAATTGTACTAATTTCTCTTTCATTTAGAATGTGTACATTGAGTGGTTGGAAAAAACTTTTTATCTTTCAGTTAGTTTTTGCTCTCTAATGCAGAATAGAAAGACAGTGATCTTTGAACAGGATACAGCAGGAATGAGAACCTTCCTAATGAACTAATTTTGTTGTTTTGTCACAATAAACAGTTTCCTTTAGGAGATTGTGCTCGAGATTATGCTAAAAATATCCACCTTTAACATTTCTGGAGCAGTTGGGTGGATAGATGGACACCATCGCTTTGCAGACATCTTCATTTGGTGATGAGTTTGCAAGCAAGCAAATTTGCAAGCAGACAAATTTGCAGGGGTTTGTTTCTGTATGCATCTCCTAATTGACATTAAAAAAAATTAACAGACTAGGGCCTGTGGCCCAAATTTATTTGATAATTGTAGGGACAGTCTCAGACAGAAAGGAATGTTTTCTCTTCTGCCTCACATACCTCAGCTGGCAGCAACACTCTTAACCTTAAGATAGTAATGCCAGTTACCAAAAATCACTTGAAGGTATTTTGTGTAATGAAGAACTTCAATATAAAGCTTTTGATTAGTTTTCAGTAAAATACATGTTTACTTCTGCTACCTGACAAGCTGACACTGGTAAATTTCATAATTACTCTTCAGTTTTCACCTACACAATACAATAGGGATTGCATTTATCCAACTGCTATCCAAAAATTTGTAGCTGGTTTTCTATGTGTAAACGCAAGACATGCCTGACATAATCACAAAAAAGAAATTACTGATCAGTAGACACTTCTGTTCTATATTCACAAAACATTCCTGAATGATGATGTAATTCTAACATTTATGCTACTTTCATATTTTGGGAAAATGATTGCATCCTGAGTACAAAGTATTTCTGTGTTCCTTCTGTAGGAGAGCTGGGGTTGCATGGTGAACTGATAAATCTTGTGCTGTTCTCTGGTTGCTGACTGGATGCATTTGTGCAAACAAAGGCACATTCCTAACATTTTTCATATAAACAAGATCAATTTACACAAGTGTACAGAAACAGAATTTAATAAGAAAGAGTATGAGTCAGCTGAACTACGGAACTTTTGATACCAGATCAACCATGGTTTAAGTGCTCTTTCAGTAAATTCAAGACATACGTATTCAAAATTCCATTACTTGGAAATCAGTAGTAAGCTATGGAGATTTCCCTTTCGAAACCTTAATTTTAGACCAGCGTAATTTTGTCTCATCATTGTATTTTTCCGTTGTTCACTGCTGACACAAGCTAGGGTTTTTTGGTTTGTTTTATTTTGTTTTGTTTTGTTTTGCTTCGTTTTGTTTTGTTTTGTTTTAACAGCATGACTCCCAGCCACCCGACTTCCAGTAGAAATACCGTTTTTCTCCTCCTTGACATCAGTGTTGCAGAAACCAGAAACCCTTGCTGTTGAGTTTCAAAACATCATTAATGCAGAAAGAGCTAAAGACAATTATGCTTCATATGACAAGGAGATCTTATTTAAGCTGAGAAATGAAAACAGATAAAAAAATGCATCTCTTCTCAGTTACTCCAAGTCAAGCATCACATATCAGAAAATATGATTTAATGAAATAAATGCTGTTCTTACATGATTTATACCATACATCTACTTGGCTTCTGCCAAATTCTATCCTAACATGTTTATCAATTTTTGTTTTTATTGCAAATATGCAGTGCATCAAATAGATCAGAATTTTGTTTGAACAGATGAAGGAAAGAGAATTTGCTTTATTATTTTTTATTTACCTTAGTCAAACTGTATTATTATTTCAATCATGCACGAGTCTTCTGTGTATGAGCTCTTCCAGAGAACTCAGTATTTCCAAAGTTATTTTCAAAGTTAACTTATTTTCATCTGTTCTGTGGATTTACACCAAAGCCTACCTGTTTATAATAGATATACTTGCAAAGAGAAGTTTAGTTTGATACCTTGTCAAACTTCAATCGACAGCCTGTTGCAAAAAACCTCTGTAACTTCTCAGAAAGTCAGTTAAGTATTTGAAAGTCACCTATTAGTATAATGTCTATTCTCTTCCCTAGCTTGCATTCAGTTCTCGGTGTTCTTTCGATACAATCCACATGAAAATACTGGATATGAAGATCCATGTGAGAGTTCACATTTGTCCCTGAGGCAGCCTGGCCTGCCTGCCCACTTTCTACCTTGGCCTTAATGAAAGCCCACACAATAAATGTATGTTCCAATGTTCTTTCAGACTCCCGCTCCATTTTCCCGTCCTTTTAACTACTCACTCCCTGCTAAGGTGCATTTCCCTATGCATACTTCGCATCTTCAAAGACTGTCAATCTGTTATTTTTTCAAATTAGTTTTCTCTTAGTATTATTATTATGATGAAATTTCAGGCTTGTAAATAAGTGTGGAGAATACAAACACATTCTGAATCTTGCATAGTTCCATTCTACAAATACATTCTTTAGAATCTGACCATCAAGGGTCATATTTCTAAACAAGATTCAGGGAGGAAAAAAAGTTTTTTACTATAATTTTACTGTGAAGTTATTTTTAATTTTTGAAAAGCACAGAAGATGACAAAGACTTCTGTTGTTGCACAGTTTCAATTTGGAAAATCCTTTCAATATCCACCTGAGAGAAAGACAAAAACTTTGGTATTGCTGTCAAAGTTTTCATAAGACGTTTAGGTAGACTTTCAGAAGTTAGAACACCTCACTTCTGTTGGTTTTGATGTGCTCTGTGCTGGCATTTATGCCAGAACTCAATACGGAAATAGATGATATTGAGAAATAGAAAATTTTAAAAAGTATTACCATGAATATCATAGTCCTCTACCTAGCAAAAAAAGGCTAGGAGTGAGGACACTTGAAGGGAAGCCTGGAAAAGGTTCTGACATGGGGAACCTGAAGCTCCTCAGATGGGTGAAGTAAAGTCTCAAGAAAAGACAACTTCTAAGTAAAAACAGAAGTCACAGAACAGACATGTGATTAGTCATTTAGTTACTTGAGGCTGATTAACCTAGAGTGACCTAATCAAAGAAGAACAGCAATGACTTAAATATTTCTTACGTATTATTGCCTTTCTATCATCACATGTTTTATTGCCACTAACTTACTTCACCACGCTTCCAATTTTCTTACATGAATGGCTATGAAGGGAAATTTAATAGAGCTGATAAAGTACATAAGAAATAATTATAAGAAAATATATTTTTCTGTAGGTCAAATGTTGATATCTTCCAATATTTAATATCTAGCTTTATAATTTTTACTATAATTTTTACTTTTATAATTTTTACTAGCTTTATAATTTTTAGAATTTCAGAATTTTGCTAATGTAAATATTTGGTAATTTCTTAGACATTGCTAAAAGTGTCCAAATTACACTGCCGATACGGCACATATTTCATATGATTCTTCATGGTCTTACAAAAAGGCTTTTTACAAAGGTGTTCCTTGAAACGCATTTTTCAGACACCAAGAACAACCCCGGTTATATGTGTGTTCGCCACATGAGGGAGCGAGGGAGGAGGTGGGTCCGTTCGGGTTTTTTCCTGAGTAGCGTGGCTCCCACATTAGTCTACCAATATTAACGGGACAGCATCAGTGAGCTCCCAAGCCCTTCCGGTAGAATATTTGCTGCTTACAATTCCTGTCTGTACAATGTTAAAACTCATCCATTTATATTTTTCCTTGGCATTTAGATTCTGGAGGAGAGATGTCATGTAGAGATTTATAATGAGAAACCTGTAGCCATAATTAGATTTGGAAGCACCTGGTTGATGTCTGAACTTGAATGCATGCACTAAGGTTCAAAATGTTCCCAGACCACTTCTAGATTGCACAGTAGCTGAGTGTAATGTACAAATGTCCTGGGTTGCAGTG
>VZTA01002306.1:0-19861 GCA_013398855.1 Mohoua ochrocephala | reverse complement strand
CATGAATTTCACATTTCCATGTAGTGATAACCAGTTATTCACTAACACATTTCTGATAGCAGTGCTGCTTTAGCTCTCTTTAGCCTCTCGTGACTGTAACAAACACACAGCACTCGGACAGCTTTGCTGGAGAGGTGTGCCAGATACCCAGCACAACCCCGATGAGCCTTGCACCATTCCTGTGTTCAAACACTTGTCAGAAGTACAAAATACTTCCTGCACACTAAAATTAAGTGTGTGCATAAACCATGCTATGCTGGCTCCAGAAGGAGGAGTTTGAGCTGTGGTGCTGTTTTGACTCTGAGCACTGCACTGATGCAGGTTACCAGGAAGGCTGAGAGCCCAGGATCCCCTGAAACAGCTCACAGCCCAGTTGCAGTCCTTCAGTCAGGAGAACAGTGCTCACACTTGGTTTGTACAGAATTAAAACTTCAGGAGCACTTTGCTGAGTACAGGACATTCCCTTTACCAGCCCTTCATCTCCAGAGGACTTGGTTCAGTTCTTGCTTAGATCATTCAGTTTGTTCAGGATACTGAAATGTAAAGATTGCTCGTGTGGGTGACACAGCTGCAGCCAGCAAGGAGGGTGGCAGGAATGTACTACCTTTGGGAATTTCTGGAATTCTGGGCAGCACAGCTAGTTGTCTGTATTTCTGTTAGTACTGCATGTTTGTTTTACTGATGTAATCAAGGCTCAAACTAATCCCTGCTGGCTGGTACAAAGACAGGGCAGAAGTTTCTTTCTGGAAAGAGTCATGTAAAGGAAGTCCACTTCCCTTGCAGACAGAGGAGGGAAAAAAGAGCTACAATTTCCTAAACCACAATTCCTGTCTGGGTTTAATCCTAGAGCATTATAACCAGACAGTCTCACAGAACACTCCCTCTGCCCTTGGAAGACAGCCTGGCTCACGCTGTGCAGCACACTTCCACCGTACACCGTGAGGTTCCAGGGCTGTGTTGTCTTTGAACGTGGAGATTTGATATGGCCTTGGCAAACATTTACTGAAGGGATCCAGTGCTGCTCGGTGCAACACAGAGTCAGCAAAGGCATCACAGCGTTTCCATAGATATGACACAAATTTTTCTTCCATTCTTTCCACAAACAATAAAAATTCATTGAGCTCAGATCCTGTAAAGTGCAAAGACTAGTTTGGTTTATAAGCGTGAGCTTTCTTTTTTTCCTTCCCAATTGATCATATTAAAGCAGCTTAAAATCTGAATTCAATGGCAACACTTACAAAACATAACAAACACAGTCATGGTCTTATTGAAGATGATACTGTTGAAGTTCTTCCCAACAAGCACTTTGACAGGCATCTTGTCCCAGTCTTCTGGAATTTCTTCACTAGGGAGATGTTGCTGAAACAGAAACAGAAACATTGCTGTGAAAGTGCAGGGAGCATTGAGAAACTGTACTCCAGCCCAATTTAATGTGAGACTGATGGGACATTACCTAACGTGCTCTGTTACTGTCTGATAACTCTTTTCTATCACTTCATCCTTGTCAGCCACCACATGGCTCCACCTTCTCTCCCTTCAGCAGGAGCTGGGATCTCACACCCCTGGGTAGCTGGGACTCAGAATTACTCGTCCCTCTCTTGAATACAGACTCTGTAGCAGAAAATGATCCTTTGGAACACATTTGTATTCCTTTCCTGAATTCTTGCTGCCCAGTGTTCAGAAGTTGGACTACTGGGAAGTTTCTGTGTCGTGGGCTCTCAAAAGTGATGTGAAACACGCCAGAAATTGTGCATTGCTGCTTAAACCTCTGCCTTCGCCACCAGTCACTGTCCCCACACGACTCCTACAATTTCCAGTGCAGTAACTGGGCATTTCCAGTGCAGTAACTGGGCATTTCTCCTCTTTGACACCACGGCACAGCAGCAGAAAGGCACACGTGCCCCATGGCAGCTGTCCTTGGCAGGACTGCACCACTTGACCAGATCTTGGCGAGAGAGATACTACATCCCCACTGCTTCCATCCTTCTGCTCCCCTCCAACGCTGATCTACCTGCTCAAGTTTCTTGAAGTCTGCCTGCTCTCAGACCTACTGCTCTTATCTTTTCTCCCTGTAAATCACCCTGAGGAGCAGTGAATAAGCAAAACATCTTAATGTATTTTTCACATGGGTGTGATGATGCCTCGTTATGGCAACAAATGCTGTCTTTACCATTGGGAATGATCCCCCCGGGAAACTCACTTGGCTAAACTTGCTTAAAACAAACACCACATCTTAATCCCCTCTGAAACTGTCAATTTTCTATTTACTGGATTTTCCTGTAACCTTAAAATCTGTCGCAGTCATTGTTTGCACCTCTCCCAACGAAGGGAGAGAAATATCTCCATTATAGCACTGGAAAGATTGAGACATAGGGGGTTTTTAAACCACCAGAGTACAACAGCTGGCACCAGTTAAAATATTGGGCCATAAATGATCCATCCAGTGCTTACATTGGAGGACTGGAAAACTTTGTAGCCCACCTCAGCTGTTAAACACAGAGGAATGCTCTGTCAGCAGCCGTAGAGGGCTGCATTAGGGTGACAGTAGATGAATAAACCAATGATCACAACAGGACACTGTGCCAATTTGTGATGTTTCAGCTGGTGTAGCAGAGAGGTGTCTCATCAGCAATGGACATACCTTGGCTTTTCCATTTAGGTAGCTCTGGCAAAATTCTCTCAGGTTCTCCGCAGTCACCTCGTCTGCAGGCATTTTGTACCTGGCATCGCTGCTCAGATTCAGGATCCTCACAGCAGGAACATCGATGTCCCTGACGCGAAAATACTCAAAAATCCGTCCATTCCTTCCTTCATTGGTATCCACCAAAACAAACAGGATCTGGTGGCAAAGAGAGAATCATGCATCTGGTTGGGTCTTCCAGCTTTGGTTTAGCCATTTCAGAGAAATGGGCTGTGGAGCTTGGCAGTGGGGTAGGATCTAACCTTAAATTCAAGGAACTGTGTAGAACCATTTTTGGTCTGAGAACAAAACCCAGCAGCTCTGTGGACTTCATTACACCTTGATCCCAGTTAATAACAAATGGTAAAGCAGCCAAAAGTACTGAAGATTTTCCCTCTGTCCTTCCTCAGTGGTTTGCTATCATGTCTTTTAATGACACTTCTAAGTTACCCCTCAAAGTGCTTATTGCTCTTCTTCATAAATCTTAACAGGACAGAAGAGCTGAAACACCTGCAACCCATCTGTATTTACCAATAGGTGATGTTTTATTACAGGATGACTTACTGTTCTTCAGAGTCTCATGCACCTGGAGCAGGAGCAGCACCACAGGAAACTGCAATACTTGTGTGTATGACTGCCCATAACCGTCTCTGTACGTGCAAACACGTGGCTGCAGGCAAGGCTAAGCACATACCTTGCAATATTCCTCAGGTTTTGTAGCTGGCTCCAGCCCTCGGTTCAGGCAATACCTCTGAGATCCTTTCCTGGTAGCACCAGAAATTGCCAGAACCTTGCTAAAACTCCCTTTGGTTGGAAGTTGCTCTCAGAAAGTCGTGTGTGTAAAATCAGAACAGAATCAGAGCAGCTGGAATTGGTGCTCCTCTTTGAGGACTCTGTGTTTTAAAGAATCATTTCCAAGTGAAGTTTATCTTTCAGCTTGTCCTTAACAAATTCAAATAATAGTTACTGAAACTGCTTTTAAACTGTTGGGTAGACTTAGAAAAGGGACTGACAGCAGTGTCCTTTTACCAGTGATGTTGCTGAGTGGTTTTCCACTGATCTTTTGGCATTCCTATTTGCAGATCTGGATTCAGTGTTACAAACCTCTCCTCTGAATTCTGCAGCAGCAGACTTGTAGTTTTCATGAATCTCGTTGAATGTCTCCGAGTTCGTTGGGGTGAACAGCAGGATGTGATTTTCAACGGGGACATCAAAAATCTTCACAGATGTCTGGGAAACAAAAGACTCAACATCTGTTCCACTCTTTGTAGGCAGAGCAGTGAATCAGAGGCTCAGCATAACAGGATCCCTAGGTCCTGCTATTGCAAATTTTACTTTTTAAGACTCAGTTCCCAATCATTTCCATAACCATTGGATTTTGTTTCATTGTTTTAAAGAAGATAAAGTAAGAAGGATCAGCAGCTGCTGAGTGGTTTTTTCGGTTCCAGGAAAAACCTCATAATTATTCATGGATTTTTACAGTCAGAAGGGACTGTGATCTTCTAGTCTGATGTCCTGTACAGCACACATAGAAGAATTAGTGCTGAAAGTAAAAGGTGGTGTTACCCAGGGAGGCCCAGCTGCAGCAGCTGCGGGAGCAAGACCTGGCTGGGCACTTCTAGGTGGCATCAGCAGCTTGGATCTCCTTCCCTGCACAGGACTGCCCTTTTCCTCATGCCACCCTATGAGCAGAGGCGGTGGGATGTCACCCACAGAGCAGGTGTTTCCATGTCTTTCCTCTCCTACCTGCTCTAGCAACAATTCCTGCTGGTTTCTGTCCTTCTTGTCTCGGCCCAGAGCTCCCAGCTGCCGCGTTGGAGCGGAACGTTTGGGGCCAGGATTAGGGACTGACCTTCCAACCTCCCACCCCGCTTAGCTGCTGCAGAAGCAGCCTAGGCCTTGGTGTTGGCTCCACTGGAGGGAGGTGTTTGCCTGCTCAGAGTCCACTGTTCCTCATCTCCTCCAGGAAACAACATCCTGCCAGAGGGAAGCATCATTTGGCCTGGCTTAGACCAAGAGCTGCATGTTGGGTTCTGTTGGTGTTTCTAGCTGCGTTTAAGGGTGGCCTTGTCAAACAAGCAAAGAAAATTCCCTCTCCCTGAGGTGCAGAACAGCTCCCTTGGTCTCTTTCTGCGCGGGTTCCTGCCTTTCTCCTGCAGTTTTTGTTAATACAGCGAAATGCACATACCTCAATATTGTATTCAGTGACCAAATCCAAGGTGAAGGTTTTGATCAGCCTCGTTAGACCCAGTTTGCTCTGTCTGCCATCTCCAAGCACTTCCTCATGCACAGGTTTTCCCTGGACAAATAGGGAAGTTTGTGAGGTTGGTGGCCTTATCAGCTACAGGAACAAAATGACAGGCTTTAAGGGTGAGAGTTTCATGATCTCAGCAGCTGAAATTCCATAGCTTGTGAAATGAATGTCACAGCTAGATTGCAGAACAAGATTGTAGCTAAAATTCAAGGTACAGCTGACAGTTTTAATTTGTTCAGTAATCTTAACACACTGAAAGATCTTTCCCACATCTGCACACACTATCTGTGGGATATGCTCGCTCAGGAAATCACTGGTCTGACTACTTCCTAGTCCAAATATTGGTGCTACTCTGTGTGGTTTTGGAGCTGTTGTTGGCCACTTCTTCTGCTGTGGGCTGGAAGAAGATTCCTGGTCGAAAGCAACACACAAGAAAAGAGGTGAATGTCTGCAAATCTCACTGAGCTTGGCAGCAAACGTCGATTAGAATGCAGGTTGGAAAGTGAAGCTATTTATCCAGATCCTTAAGCACAAATTAGGAAACTGGATGTAGGCAGGCAGATTGAAAACATCAGTTGTCCAAAGGTTTCTGGTTTTGCCTCCTGCTTGTCTCTCTTGTCTGTAAATGCATTATTTTGTGTGTGTTAAGATGTTTGAATTACTACGAGGAAATGATTTAACCCAAAAAATTCCCAGACTGCCTTTCCACAGCCCACAGCTGTCACGGCACCTTGCCTGCTAGACTTTTGTGCTCCTACCTTCTCAAACACAACAAGAGAGTTCCTTTGGATGCCGTAGCTAGCACAGACGTCCTCGCTGGCTGTCATCCCAAAAGGCATCTCTGGCACGTCTCTTGCTGTCTCACAGAAAACTTCCACGCTCTCATTGTGAAGTTCCTAGTCCCAGAAAGAGTATTTATTAAGACTCTTTGTTAAGTAGGAGTTTGAGCTCCAGGTGAAGCAGACCCCTAAAGGCTTGTGAAGGAAAGAGCAGAGTGTAATTGTGCAGTGGCCAGGATTACCTCTAAGGGGAGATCCTGGCAGTGCTGTGACACCTCTGGTGTGCTCCCCTTTCCAGCTTGTGTTGGCTGGCCTGGGTCAGCAGGGATGGTGTGGGGTCCCCTGGGTCCTCCCTGCACTGATCTCGCCCTCCCTGGCACTCCCACCCTCTGCAAAGCCTTGTGCAGACGGGGAGGGATTGCACAGGAGGGCTCTGCTCACCAGAGGAGCTCACTGGCACCTTTGGGGCTTTGGACTGAGTGCTCTTCAATTTGACTCCTGCATCTGTCAAATAGTCACTGTGCTGGCCACCCTCAAACTCATAGTAAATAAGCAGGATGAAAGGCAACAGCACTTCCAGATTTGATTTAATCAGACAATTATTTCATGCTAGATGAATAGTAATTTATATGCTGAGACCTTCCAACACATCCTGGCACTCCTATTTGTGAGCAATCTGTGAGTAATAGAAGGCCAAACACGGCTCTTTATTTGCTTGGACACTGTTTTGTTGGCTCCCACCCATTAAATTTCTGACATGCCCTCTCTCATGCTCATCTATTGTCATTTCAGCCCCCGAGCGAAATCAGCGTCCAGTCAAACACATCTGCAGGCAATATCTGCTATCAGTGTGGTTCAGGGAACTCTCTGGCATCACTGGGATAGAAAGAGCTGCTCAGTTTCTCCTAGCACTGGAAAACTGCCCTCCTTCCTAAACGGCTGCGAGCAGATTGCTGCGAAGCAGAATTCTGGGCACTGAGCATTTTCACACCTCGTCCTGTTAATGTTGTTTGTGCTCACCAGCTTCGTTACTGTGGGGCATTTTGGTGATGAATCCTGCTTTCCATATCCACAGAACTTGGACTGCGTGCTGCAGCCAGCACATTTGGGATATTATCAGTTCAGGTGTGAGTCCAGACACTGTGCTTTCAGCTGGGCATGAGAGGTACCAGAACAAAAGTCTCTTTAGTTAGAGAAAATCCTTGATTGAATTTCCCAATATTAAAGATTTCAAGGACACGTTGAAAAAGCAGGGAAAAGCTATTCCTGTTTTACTGACTCTGCCTGCATATCCTGGCTATTGTTCACTATCACTCTGCCCTAATCCTAAGAACCTTCTTGTGCTCTGGGAACTGGCAGGATTTGCTTGAGAAAGGGCTACAGGTATGGGATCATTTACAGTGGTAATGTCTGATGACATCCTATCCATGCAGACTTGGCCTTCTTCACACCAGCCAGATTTGGGGTGGTTTAGCAGAAGCCCTTTCTCTGAGGTTGAGGAGACACTGCTGTGACCAGCCAGGGCGGCACAAACACCGCTGAAGCATCGTGCTCTCAAAAGCTGTTCTCAGGGTCTCTGTGCCCAGGTACTGATTATGGAAATGTGCTGTGGTGTAAGATTTTCTTAATTCTGCCTGGGCTGCTTGTCTAAAAGTGTGACAAAATAGGTAGAGGAAGATAATTTTTTTTTTTTAATGTAGAGAAAACTGAGGGTCTGCGTTTTTCTGGTGAGTTCTAGTTTGGATGTGTGGGATTTTGGTGGTGATAGCAAGAAGTCTATCCCAAATTTGGAACAGAAACCAGCCTTTTGAGCTTTCCAGATAATTACCCTAAAGAAGCCAATCACTGCCAAATCATCAGCTTTTACGATGGCTTCAGCCTGATCAGTAGAGTTGATTAAAACAGTGCTAGGTCCTGTTCTTCTTTTCACCCACGTAATAAAGGTTGAGGCTTTTCTGACTCCTGCGGAAGGAAAAGAGAGTTAAAATGAAAGTCAAAAGGAATGACAGAAATTTCTGTGCAGTCAGGACAGAGGCAGTGAAGGTGCAGAGGGATGCTGAATACAAATGGACTTGGGCTCCTTAGGACTGAGGTCAAAGCTGGTTCAGAGGGGGCTCGAGGTATCCACACTCAACCTCAGGTTCCAGTCACCACTGAAACTACTGTGACTCTACAAGACCAACAGTGGATCAGTACAGTGTTCTCTGAGACCTCTGCAAATGGTTTTAAGCCCAGTTAAACGATTAATCACATCTGGAGAACAGAGATGAGGAAATTCAGACAGGTAGAAAACCTGTCCTGCAAGATTTCATGTGTCCCAAAATCACAGTAAGCCATAAAGTGCTATCGACCTGAGGTTTAATCCAGAATGGCTTCAAACCAATTGCAGATTCTATTGAACTGTTTGTTCAATTACATTAGGTGTCAAAATCGTTCCTTTGGTGCCGCAGAAGGGATCTGATAGGCACAGAGACGTGTTAAAATTCCTCTGTGGGGCTATAGCATCACTTCAGTTTAGACATAAGGAACAAAGCTGAAGTGTAAAAGTTGTCATTTAGTTCTGGATTGTTCCATCCTTTGGTTTCCAAATTACTACTGCCAGTTTTACTGAGGTGATAGTCTGTGTGTTTATTTGGTAAATTCTCCTAAGTTTTCAGGAGTTTTAGAATATTGAGTCTCTTTTAAAATTATGGTTTTAAACGATCATGTTTTCAGAGGAATTTGAGGCAGTAAATTGAGGCTTAGGCGATTAAAATCTCAGCCCTTTCATCTCTGTATGACAGACAGCCTTGTTGGACCAGAGTAAGGGTTAATTCAAATCATACACAAAAAAGAAATGTTAAGTGCTAGAGTCAAAATGTACAGTACAAGTGGATTATCAGAGATGCAAGTCCTAGCACTGTGCATTTTAGCAGCATGACAAGATCAAAATTGAGTCAGACCATTTTACTGCCATCAGTTTTGCAGCAGACAGCACTGCAACTAGTTTAAAATACCATTTTTTTTTAAAGTGAAGCAGGCAGATATCTGCTCTGGAGCGTGTGGGCTGCAGAACAAAGTGCAGAGCAGTATCTAGTGGCCACACAGTGCTCGACTTCTGCTGCCTGAATGCAGAATGGAGGTCTTGCCACTTATGCCAGTGCTGTAGCCCTTAAGCACATTTTCCATGTGATTAACCTTTCTATTGAGTTCCTTTAATCAGCCTGGCCAAATTCTGACCATGCAGTTGTAAATGATGATTTACAAAGCCCAGAACTTGGCTTTCGTGTTATGTCCATTGCCTGGGCAACCATTCAAAAATTCCATCTTCCATAAAGAGTTGAATTAATTTATTGATTTAAGCAAGGTCTGCAGCTTCTTTTGTGGTGTGAAGTATGTACCCAGTCCTGTATGAGAAGTCACTGGGTGGCCAATGCACGTTTCCAGTTGCTGATGCTCAGTGGTTTAGAAGTCAAACGTGCTACGGGAGGTTTTACTCAGTGCTGCACGCAAGCATTTACCAGTGAACAAAATGCAATTTAAGCCATTATTGGTGGTACATGTATTCCAAACGATTGGTGCTACCTGCCCTGAACGAAGCACAGAGCAGCAGCCAGTTTCCCAATTCCTGCATCCTGCTAGAAAGGGTGCCTGGAACAGCAGCTCTCTGCTGAGGGGCGGCTGCGTGCGTGTGCGTGTTGTTGCAACACTCTGCACTCACTGGTTCACACCACAAAATCTGCCAGGTTTACCAGGTTAAGAGAGGTTTTCTTGTCAGTGCTGTAGATTTAATCAGAGACTGAAGGCAGGGGCTTATGCTTTCGGGTATCAGCACCTCTAATAAACGTTCAGTATGGCGCGTCACGCTCTCGGTGGCATTTGTGCAGAGGCTGCTGTTTGCACAAGTCTAGATGGTGGGAACTTGGTAAGAAATTCAATAGCGAGGAGGAGCAAGTTGCTAAAAATACTGAAGATCAGGTTTCAGCAGGAGCCACAGGGGGCTCAGCAGTTAAAGATATCTCAGCACTCGGTTGTGTACAGGGGCTCAGGAGGCAAACTTTGCGTTCCTTTTTCGTTCGTTGTATTAGACTTGTGACTCACCTGTATGTGCTCAGAGTACACTGAGAGATGCTTGGCCAAGTCATGCAATTTTTCATCACCTCTGCAAAAGTTCATCATTTTATGAAAAAAACCCCTTTCTTGTACATACTGTAAGTGAACGAAAATATCTGACAGGACCTGGGTGTCTGGGATTGCTCAAGTTTGTCGTCATCTTTGCTTGGTAACTTTCTGTAAAGTGCTTCAAATTATTCCATGTTTTATTCTAAGCCACATATGAGCTCCCTCTGATGGCAAAATTGCAAAATTATTTTCCTAAGCTTAGGAAGCACACCTATGTGCTAAGGACCCTGGGAATTCCCAACTCATTGTCAGGTGCAGCGTTGCTCCAGCCCGCTTCTGTAGGCACGCTGCCCATGGGAATTGCAGAGGACCAGAAGAGTAATGGGGCAGTTTTGGGACCAGATTCTTGTTTGGCATAATTCATTAATGTTTATTGTAATAATTGGGAGTGAGTTGTCTTGTTGGGATGATTCTGTACTCAGTGGAATAACACCAGTAATTAATTTGGCTGTGTGAACTTAATAGAGAGAAGATATTCAGTTACGCCCCTGGAAGATGAATTCAGATTCAAGCTCCTGTGTTGGTGCAGAAGCAATTGCATATTTAAAACCATGGGCAAAACCAGCTTTTCACCCTGTGTATTTTTTCATCTGAGCATCTATATTTTTCTTCTCAGCAGTGTAATAGACGGGTACATCCTGTCATCACATATCATTATCTTATCAGTGCATGAGACAGCTTACCTTTGCAGTCTATGGGATCTTCCCTGCTGCCATTCACAAAAAATTTCACAGTAGGAAAGGCTTGAATATTAAATTCTTTTCTCAAGTCGTGTTGGTGTGTCACGTCAATTTTGCCAAACTGGATTCTTGGAGCTTCTTTTTTAAGCTGTCGTGCGGCCTCAGCAAATTCTTCAGACAAATTCTGAGATGACTGAGATAAAGTAACATCTGGAAAAGGCCAATCAAAAGCGAATGGGTTACATAAGCCACAGCGTGAAGCTTTCTAGTGGAGGTTGTTGTGTCAAGTGGTAGCTGGAGGGTTTGGATAAGGTCTTCTATGACTCAGAAATAAATGAGAGATTATATTTACTTCTTTATATTGATATGCTGGTTTTTCACCACTCCATATGTCCTTGAACCAGTCACGATGAAAAACCAGCAACATTTCAATAGTCTAGTTGGGAAAATATGATGAGCTATTAAAAAGTAGCTTGACTGACTATGCTGGGCCATGAGTTAAAGAGAGGTTAAAGATAGAGTTGAATATTGCTCAGATTAGGACTCTTTGATAAGATCCCATTTTTGTAAGCACTTCACTGAGGCAAACTTTAATTTCCTATTTCCAATTTATAAAAACAGTCTTATGAACCTTTTCCCCAACAGGATTGTGATGTGTTATCTCCTAGCACCAAAAAAAAGAGAAAGAGATAAAAAAAAAGTATCTCCAGTTGTACCTTAAGATGCTCTAGAGGCAACTGCAGCAAACCTGCAATTCTGACCTGTCAATGGAAGAAATTGCAGGTCCACCCTATAAAAACACTGCTGCTTCTAGGGACACTGTGTGTTGAGCCTTTGTGAACTATTTTTGCTTAAAATGATTGCAAAGGTGGACTATTAAATGAGACGTGGAGTACTTGCTGTGCAGTCTGAGAGTGCTGATACCCAGTGAGTGCAGGTGGCAGGGCCAGCCCAGAACAGTTGTTGGGCTTTCCAAGGGGAAAGGTGTGTGGCTCTGGACAGAGTGCAGTTGGAGTAAGGAGCAGGAAACCCCACAGCAAATCAGGATCCAGCAGCTTTCAGCTGATTCCAAGTCAGTGTTTTACACCAGAGGCAATTTCAGTGTAACGATTTTTTTCCTGATAACCTGAGGTTGCACAGGTGTTTTACCACAGCTGGGAAAGTGGAAGCTTAAATGCTTTTTGTACAGTGAAATGAGAAGGGGCAGAAGAAATTGCTAATGAGGTCCAGACAAAGAAGCTGAAGTTTCACAAATATAAAAAGAAATATTAAGCTTAGACAGGAGACATTTAGGTAGATTGTCTGGGGAGAAGAGGGCATAGGATCCATTTTTCTCTGAAATATTTCAATTCCGAACAGATATTTTAAGAATCATCCCTTAGCACTGAATGAGCTGAGCAGTCAGAGCTGCAGGTAACTGGGAAGGTAAGTGGCATGCTTAGATAATGAGAGTTGGTAGAGTTAGTGACTCCATGCTGTAAAAAGTAGTCTGCAATCAGAGACCAGGAGAACTTTAAGTAGCATTAACCTGATAACTGTGAGACACGAGTTCAGTGAGTGAACGGGCTTCTTCATCAGGCACACAAAAACTGTTTCCTTGACTACCCAGAAATCATGTGGAAACATCCATCATGCCCCTTTCCCCTGCTTTCCTCAGTGATTAGACTCCTCTTCAGCTCTCCATCAATTCCTTTTCATTCCACTCATTCTCTGTTTGCCTCCCAGGTGCTTTATTTTTCAAAGTCGTTTGAGTGTTGCAGGAAATCATCACTCCTTTTATTTGGAGCCTTTTCTTGAGTTTTGTTTCGTTTCCTCTGGTTCGGATTTTTATTGACACCGATCACTTCAGGCAGTGGGATGAGGAAGCAGCTGCTGGGGCTAATGTGGCATCACAAGCTCCAAACTCGAGGAGCATCAGCAGGGTACAAGAGCAGACGTGGATAAGAGGCAACAGAGCTGGTGACAAGGTCACCGGGGAAGGCGTGTGTGGGTGGTGGGACACCTGTGCAAGCCAGTGTGCTGTGCCACAGCTGCCAGAAGCAAGAGGCCCTTCAGAGGCTGTCAGCTCAAGAACAGCATCGTAATAACATGGGAGAATGTTTCCGTAGTTTTAGCTGTGTCGTAAGTAAAAACAAGGATAAATTAAGGGTTGGAAAATTAAAAGTGGGAAGAGAAGCAGAAATCCTGTATTTTGGCTCTTATCTCTTCAGTGCATCAACAGCCTGAGCAAGCTGCTGCTTCTTTTTCACAGCGCAGTTTGCTGAGCTAAAATACATTGAAATGTGGACAGATAAATTTTTTGCTGACACTTGAATGTGTTTAATGACCCTAAAGTATTCTCAAAGTGGGCATACATGCAAGGACAAGGAGTTACTTTTCCTTTAGCTAATTGCTGGTGGCCTCCAGTCTCATCCTGCTGTCTAAATCGCTGGTTTAGGGATTGCTGCAGCCATTGTGAATGTGTCTGTTCTCCTGCCAGATACTGATTTCCTGGCTGTTAGTTTCTGACACAGTCACAAAACCATTTCAGCAGTCCCATTCCTCATCTTCTGTGCAGGCTGCTTTTACAGTTGCATTGCAGATATATCATTTTCTCTGTGTAAGAGTCTTGAGATGAAGGATAGTTTCATGTTTAACATATTAGGGTGGAAGGATGTTGATCCTGCTGCAGTTGCAAGCTTGCTTGTGTGACCTTGAATTCTCTCATTCTTTCCTAGAGTGAGACATGGCCACAACCTCCTGTGCTGACCTCTCTACTTTTTGACTGAGCTTTGCAGTTCATTTGAGGTCTTCTGCCAGGCAAACATCAGGGTTTATTCTGAGTTTGGGTTATCCAAAGCATTCACTGAAATAGGCATATGTAGAGACACCTACATGAGGGACCCATGCTTGCCAGTAATTCTGCAGCAGGGAACTGCAATTTTTTTTCCAATAATATCACCCGCAGCTTTTGTGCCTTCAAAAGGAGATGTTTGCCTTCGAGAGCAACTCTCATCTTGCCTATTAAATGCCATTATCTCAGCATAGGCTGCCAGTCACAGGTTGCAGCAATGCCGTGGCTGACCCAGTGCCTCACTGGATGTACAAATGTTCTGCCAGAAAAGGCAAACATCACCTTTTCATAAGCGAGAGCGCGCTTAGCACACAAAGCAGCAGCGCGAGGCCTGCACCACTTGTGTGCTTGTCCTTAGGTTATCCCCATGTTTATCTAGGAACTGGAGACTTTTCAGTGGCAAGAACAGCAGCAGGCGTTCTCAGAGAGCTGTGGAATCAGGCCTACGTCTTTTCCTGATTTCTTCTGAAAACTTGGAGGAAATGGTGTTAGGCCGTGCTCTGAAAGCAGCGTTTGTAGTGTTTGTGCTCACGAGTGTACAAAGTTTATTCTCTCTGTGACAGGCATATTTGTCAGCGTGCCTGAGACTTTTCGTGGTGTTTGTTTGTTTGCTTTTCTCTGCAGTGAAAGTGAGCACAGGGACTCACATTCAGGCAGTGTAAGCAGCAACACCCTCCCATGCAGGCAGCACTGATCTGAGGCCTACCTTCTGCTGGTGGCAAGTGCTCTGAATTCCCTGTGCTCATAAGCATTTGTGTGGAGTTTAGATCAGTTTAACGTGGATTGGGAGCTGCCCCAGCCTGCAGCAGAAGAGCACTTTCACCTGAGTGCTGAGATGGGGTGCTCCTGGCCTGTGCAGGGCACACAGCTCAGCTGGGCAGGGCTCTCACATTGCTGGGCGATGCTGGCATCGTTTTCGGACGTGTCTCGTGGCACAAACCAGCTGGGATGAGGCAGGAAGAGTGCTGGATTTCTGGGTCAATGCTTTGTTTTCACACTGGGCACTTGCCCCGTGAACTTCGCCCAGCTCCAGAGGGATCCGTGCACTGCCCGGCCAAAAGTCAGCGTGTATTTATAGTAACCCTTCCTGAAGGAAGGCAGACCTGGGACACCGTGAGAGTGGGACTGACAGGTATTAAAAGGACTTATAGGGGTCGCTGGGCAGAAGACATCAAAGCAGACCTCACCTGGCAGATATTGTGGGACTGGTAAGTAAATAATATTGTGCAACAGGGAAAGCATCGGGCTTTTCTTATGGTTGATAGGTGGTCCAAGGCACAGTCTTGAATCAGTTTGCAGCTCAAACTTTTCTGGTGTTGGTACAGCACCAGAAGAAATCCCACCTTCTGGGGAGCCTGGGGTTCCTTCCCACTCTCTACGTCACTGCGATTGCTAATGAGTAAGGAGGAGAAAGAGCTCAGGTCCTGCATTCATTCTGAGTGTCTGAAGCTAATTCCTGGCAGCCCCCCAGATTTCCTGGGTGATCTGGGCAATATTGTTTTTTCTCACATTACCTAAGTTTCTTTAATAGTTCCTTGTCAACACAGGTTGTTTGTTTAGATAGACTTTTAAAGAGTAGGATATAAAAGATCGGGGCTTTATGGCTTTTGTGTGCAGGTCCCACCTTTAGCGTCTTTGTGCTGTGGCAATGAAATTATTACAGCAAATGAATCGGCTCATTCAGCATTGTGGAGTCAGGTTTCCTACACCCCAGGGCAGTGCCTCACTGCAGGATAGTTTTTCATTTCCCCCAGAGGCTGTTTACTGGCACATCTCCAAAGGGAGCTGCAGAGACTGAGGTCAGTGATTCCCAGACCATCTGTCTGTGCTGCGGAGCTCATCGCTCCTGGGAGTGATTCCACAACTCTTCCCAGGGACTGTGGATGCCTTTATGGTGTGTGGGGCAAAGGCAGTCCATGGGTGTTCAGCAAACCCTTCAGACAGACAGGTTGGCCTTTGATGCAAACCAGAAAGGGATGGGGATCACTGGAGCAGGGTGTGTTTGGGGAGCAGTGCTTCGTCCCCGTGGTTTGGAAGGCGCAGTGGGAAATGGAAGAGGGTGTCTGTCCTTCCCTCCTGAAGAAGCCAGTGGTGAGGGCGGTGGGAGACCAGAGAGGTCCAAGACTCTGCTCTGAAGAAGGGGGAAGGAAGCCTGATTCAGATCCCCACGTCCTTTGAGTGCCCAAGCCCCTGGGCGACTGTATCCCGAACAATCCTTTCTCCACCTCCCATCTCTTCAGGGATTTTTTCACGTCTCTGTTCTGTTCATATTCGGTTGCAGTCCTGACGTGTGTTGCAATACTCCCTGTTGGTAATCTCTGCCAGTACTGAGAAGGTTTGGCTACAAACTCTGCTCTGACCTGGCCATTTCGATCCTGTGCTTTGAAACAGCTCTTACAAAGCTGAGGATACAGAATGACTTAGGTTTTTCCTGATAAACTATTTTTTCACCAAAATTATGCATTTCAGAGAGATAAAACCGTTCACAACTGCAGACTGAATTTGGCAAATAGCTTTGAATCCTCCACAATTGGTAAATAAAATCTTCCTAAATTTCAAAACTTGCGGAAGTATTTAAAAATGTTAAACATTATGTTTCAAACAGTTTTCTAATGTGATTATTCCGAAAGTCTAAAAACACTTGAAGTTTTATAACATTGTTTCAGGATTAAAGAAATGTTTGGAATGATCCAAACATATTTTTAGTTTCAGGAGTCTGTTTGTGTATTTTAGCTCTTGTTGTTGGAAAAATACAAGTGTTTTCATTTCAGGTTGACCTGCAATACATCATCATCATTATTATTACTATTATTAATAATAATAATTTTATTATTATCTTTATTATTTTATCACCTTTATTATATTCTTTATGTTATTATCAGTTTTATTATTTATTGCTATGATATTATTTTGTATGTATTGTTATATGTTAATATTAATATTAATTTTTTTTATATTATATTATATCATATCATATCATATTATATTATATTAATGCTTTATGCAGATCAAAGGATTTCTGCTGGCCAGTACAGATTCCTGTTTGTGGCATGGGAAATTATGCAGAATTTCAACTTTTAGATGGGTAACATCATGAGAATCCACCTCTTGGCTTTTGCCTTTGTGATGTACTTGTAGGCCAGACCTGACGACAAAGTCAGTTCCTCAAAAACCCTGCTAGTTTTCTCCCCAGGAGGAATGAACACGAACCTAAAACAAGGACCACAAACCTGCCTCTACCTAATCAAGTGCTCATTTCAAGGAAAAAGAACAATATAATGCAATTACAGACATCAAAATATTGCAAAAAGACAATCCCCGAAGCCCAAACTCTCCCAGAGGAGAGACGCCATCCGAAAAACCTCATACAAAGAGCTGATGGAAATGTAGGAGGGAGAAAAGCACTCTCTGGTTAATTTTTGTTTGGTTGGGGTTTTTTTAATATGTTTTACCCATCACTGCTGTGAAACACATACTTGCAAAATTAGGCAGAGGAAGCAAAGAATGCCGACTCAGCACTGTCTTACGTCTTATGCAGCAGACTGGTATTTAGCCACCCCAAAAAAGAATAAATTACTGTAGTTAGGATCAGAAATAGACACATGGAGGAAACCAAAACAAACAAGGACTCCTGGGGGACAAAGCAACAGCAAAACAAGCGTTCTTGAGTGCCCCAGCATCAGTCATTCTCTGCAGAGCCACCAGGGTGAGAGAGTGGAAATCGATACTCACAGAACTGCACCAGGAGGTATTTGGTTTCCTTCAGTGCTCTGTCAAAGTTGCTCGTTTTCAGCAAGAGGACATGGTTCTCCTTTTTTATTTTGGGGAGCTTGGCTTTCTTTAGCTTTGCTTCATTTGGGCTTATGCTGCCCGCTGCCAGGAAGCCTGTGAGAAACAACACCAGAAGAAGGAAAAATGGATGTGTCCTCATCTTGTCCTGCCTCTGTCTGGACACTGAGAAAGAAAGGAGCAAAGGAGCATTAAACAGCAGGGTTTGCTGCTCAAATGTCTGCAGCTCTATCAGCCAAACCAAGAGGCTGATAAGGTTGATAACAGTCTACCAGCAGTGGAGCCAACAGCACCTTTCCATGGGAAGATTAAATTAGTTAAGTACTTCCCCACCTTCAGTAGTGTTTGTGGAGGAAAAAAAGTATTTGTGGGGAAGTTGGGTTTACTGTTTCTGTAAATAAACACCCCAGGGAGAAGGTGAAAGAGCACAGGAGGAAACACTCGCCCACAGAAGCACCAGTGGATTCAGAGTGCACTTGTGTAATTAGACATCCTTCTCTTGTCAGGGCTGCAGACAAAGCAGCAGGTGAGGTACCTGGGACGGCATTTGAGGGCTGCTCCTCTGCCTAATGTTTGCTTGTCTCTTGCACTTGTGGAGCTACTCATTGTGGATCTGACTGAGAGTGTGCTGCAGTCAGGGAAAAAACTCTGATTTCTTTGCGTGGGCAATTTCAGTGTCTGTAACTCTTTGAGGTCTTGTCTGTGAGGCTCCCCTCTCTACTTAAGTGCCAAGTTGTAGCTCAAGTAGGACACCACTTCGTGGGTTGAACCAGAAGATTTTGCCATTGGTTTTCAGTGGCAGCACAATTTTCTGTGCAATAAACTGAAGGGACTAAATGCACCAGTTCACCCTTAGGATAGCTAGGTGAACTGTGAGGCCTCCCCAGACAGTCTTTCCAGAACATTTAAAAAAAATATCTTACAGAAATAGTGAGATTCTGGAATTCCTTCCATTTACTAAGGAATCACTATTTCTGTAAATATCTGCTGGTCTGTGGTCGTAGCAGAAACATCTTTGACCCTTAAACCGTGCTGCAATTTGTGAACTTTACCCCTGGAGCTGTAGCAGGTAGAGATCAGGTATTCCAGAGGTTGTTTCTGTGGCACAGAGGACACAGCTGACTTGAGCAGCAAGTGCTGCTTCGCTCCTCATGCCTTTAGCAGGCTTTTCAGCCAGGAGGGCACGGCTAAAAAGGAGTGTTTGTGATGGGGGTTGATGTGGTGGCCTCCATTTCCCGTGGGTGAAGGATTTTGGGGGGCACATTGCTGCAGTTTACTCTGTTTTCATGCCTCCACTGAGTGGGGCTGGGCTCCCAGCAAACTCTTTTCTGTCGGTCTCAAAAGCTTTGAGCTGTAATGCACCTTGAGATGTGTTCTGTCTGTGCCTGTACAGGGTGCCTAATGAAATCAGGAGCTGTGTGTTCAGGCTGCTTGCGAGATAAGATCACACGTAAATACAGATTCAGCAATCGGGTACTAAAGGAGAAAAAGAAGCAGAAAGATAAGAGTCTCCCATTTGACTTTGTGGGTCTCTTTCTCTTCATAACAGGCTGCTTTCCAAAGATGTCTTTCAAGCAACATATTAGTAAGGTTAAAAACCTCTTTCAGAACTGCAGGTTAAAACTAACAAGGCCTGTTTGAGCTGAGCAGGCAGTGTTTAAGATCAGAACACAGCCTAAGGCTGCCAGAACAAAGGTAGGATGACAAAACCATTTGCTGAGAGAGCTGGGTTTCCCCTGTCTGCCTCTGAAACAAACTGCAGTCAACTTAAATCCCTCCTGGAAACCTCCTAGCAGGAAATAGGCTCCACCATGGAAAGGGCTTCTCTCCTCTATGTCCTGAAAGGAAACTGCAGAAAAAAGGGGATCATGCAATAGTCCATCCTGCCAGGATGCTTAAAACAAGTTTATCTGATGATTCAGCACCTGTGAGTGAAAATCCAGTTTTCTTGACTTTCAGAGCTGGGCTTTAAATCGCTGTGGCATCATCCATTCTGGCTCCTCCACACATACCTGTAGGTTGTGTAGGAAAGACTGGAAGTGTTGGCACTTTCTCTGCAAGTTTATTTCACAACATGCACCTTTTCCCAAGCTACACACTTCAGCTGAAATGCAAAGCGAATGGAAGTCTTTGGCATTTCACCTTTGCTCACCTACTGTTTATTTTGTGTTTATTCCATGCCCTCGAAGAAAATAGAACTCATCAGAAAATAAATCAGAGGTTCATCAGTTTTATCGGTGCATAAATTCAGTGTGACTCGCCATCTAGTGCAGGTTTGAGGCATAACATAATTATAGAGACCGTTTTAAGTCAAGGTGATGGTCTCCTAAAACACTTCAAAACTAGTGGCATTTTATTTCTGAAAGCACGCAAAGTATCATAAAATTTACAGGAGTCAGGGCACAGACATTGGGAAAAGGGCTGGCAAGTGAAATTTTAGAAATGAGATATGAGAGCCATTCATCAGCTGACAAAGTGGAGGAGAAATACTCTAATGAAAAAGCAGTGCTCAATCTCTTTACAAGAAAAGGAGGGACATAAAATAATAGGGAATACAAGGATATGTCCAAACAGCCTATTTATTCCAGCTGGTTTGCATTAATTCATCCAGCATCACAAACTAGGCAGCAGCCAATAACTGTCGGGTTTTAAATGTGTTTTCTTTCATTGCAGGTGACTGATCCC
>VZTA01002291.1:16847-81561 GCA_013398855.1 Mohoua ochrocephala | reverse complement strand
TGGCAGCGCTCCGGCCCCGCCCGCCCCGGTAACGCCCCCGTGACGTCACCGCGCGCCACTGCGGGACTGCAGATCCCAGCGGGCATCGCGCCCCCCGTCAACCCGCTCGCCGCGCGGGGCTTATGGGAAGTGCAGTCCCGGCAGTGAATGGTTGCGTTGGCACCGCGTGGCATTGTGGGAAATGTAGTCTGCGACCGGCCGCACCTCCGCACTCTCTCGGTCTGCCCTGGGCACGCCGTCCAGGTGTGTGTACTCCCGGTGATTCCGCCCTTTAATTCTTCCTTTAATTCTTCTTTCCGAGTACGACAGGAGAGGAATATTTCCGTTTGATCACTTTTTTTTTTTTAAAGCCTTTCATGAAAAGATCAGGCTGAGACGGGAGCAGAAAAGCTTCACGCAAACTGACGCGATTTTGGGAGCGAATAGAAAGTGCTGCTCCGTGTCGTGGGGTGATCTTCAAGCAGAGAAGAGCACCGTACAAATACATGTTATCTAATGAAGTGTATCCTTTAGGATGCCTTATGGAGAACGCACCTATAACTGCAGGTAACTGCAGAGCTGTTTCTTTCACCTCACCTTCAACTCCTGTTTATTACATACCAATTAAACGGGGCTAATTGACTCCACCTGTTCATTAGAGGAATGACTCAGTATCACCTGTCCCTCTCCTTAATTAACGTGAGCTGCCCCGCAGCGAACAAGTTGCCCGAGAAACTGCGGCCCATCCCTGGAAGTGTTCAAGGCCAGGTTAGACGGGGCTTGGAGGAAGCTGGTCTAGTAGACGGTGTCCCTGACCGTGGGGGCATGGAACAAAACGAACCTTAAAAACTCCTTTCCAACGCAAATGATTCCGTGAATTAACACAGGGGGCACGTGACTTCCGCCTCGGTAGCGATGGCGCTCGCACCGTTTATTTCCGCCCCGGTAGCGATGGCGGTGGAGCTGTTTCCGCCCCGCCCACGCCCCGCCCAGGGGTCACGTGGGCTGCGCGGGCGCAGCACCCGGAAGTGGCGGGCAGCGGGTGCCCCCGGCTGGGCGCGCGAGGCGGGGGGAGGAGGCGGGAGAGCGGTGGCGGCCCTGGTGCTTCTGGTCCTGGTTCTGCTCCTGCGCCCCGTCCCCGGGCCCTGCCAGCCGGTGAGCGCCCAGCAGCGATGGGGAAGGCGAGGGTCGTCGCTCTGGAGACGGGCCTGCCCCTGCTGTCAGCGCCCCGCAGCGTGGAGGGAGCTCTGAGGGGCCGGGCGGGCGCTGGGGCGAGCGCGGTGGTCTCCGCTCCTTCGGAACAGTGCCACCCCTGGAAGGGCTGCGCCGGAGGAGGCGGGGGGCTATGCGGGGCGGGGGATGTCTGTTGGGCTCTGGAGCGGGGTCGTTGCGACCCCTGAGGGAGGGAAGGGAGAAGTTTGGGACGCGGCCCCGCAGGGAGCCCAAAGCCCCGCCCTGGGGCTCCATTTACTGGGGGTCTCTCAGGGCAAGGGGCTGCCTCAGCTTGTGCTCCAGAGGGGAAAGTCTGAGCTGAGGCTGCTGGGTTGGCTTTTGTCCCCTTCTCCCTGCAAAGCTGTGGAGCCAAATGTGGTTGAGGAGGGGGATGGAGCAGGGGCTGGGGGCGGTGGGCAGCATGGGGCAGGGTTGGTGGGAGCAGCGCTGGGAGACAGGGGAAGGTGCTGCTGCCATATCCCAGTTATCCATAAGTCTTCTTTCTCATTGTCTTTCTTAATCAATAATGAATGGAATATGTCGTTAGTGCAGTGGAATAACTCACAAAGAGGCTCTTACCAAGTGCTCTGAGCACATCCATAGGTGATTCTTCCAGAGGAATTGTTTTTAAGAGGTTGAAGTTCTTCAGGTTTTTGGTTTTACTGAAAATGAAACTTAGGTGTTTAGAGGCTGATGATGACCAGCATCAGCTCTTTGTGGTCTGAGTTACCTTCAGTAGCTGAATCCCTGTTTTGAGTTCATGGTTCAGCTTCTCTGTGGCCGGAAAGCACATGGAGTTGTTATTAATATGAGCATTTGTGTGTACAGATTTAATGCTGCATTTCTGTGGAGAAAAGAAACCCATTTCAGTAACAGGACATTCTCTAATCCAAGAGAAGTTTCCTCTTGCCTGGAAAGAAAGGCAGCCCTTAGGACTGGTGATCACAGATGCTCCTTTAGAAGAAAGCTGGTGGAAATCAGCCCAGGCGTTAGTGGCCAATGGCTCACTTCCGTGAGCGGTAACAGGTGAACTGGGAAGTCCAAAATTTGGCTTTCAGATGGACTCTAAACCCACTGTGGTACCAGACAAGGTACAGGGACAGAACAAAGTCCACTTGCATCGTACCCTTCCCTTACCTACTGTAATCACACAGCCCTGTGCTCCCAGACCACAGCAGTTAGCCCAAGGGTGCTGAAAGACTGAGGTGGCAGAAGCAGAGAGGGGATCACAGCAGGAAGAGATTGCCAACCCTCTCTGGCAACCGGAGTGAACAGCAGGAAAAATCTCCCTCTCCAGCGCCCCTGTGTCCGTGTGGGGCCCTGACCGTGACTTGCGCTTCTTGGCCCTGCCGGTGCAACAGTCCAAGAGAATGTGTGTTTTAAGGCATTTCCTGTAATTTGTCTGCCACGATTTTGTCACACTGTCGTTTGCTGAAGAGCTTTTAGAAAGCCATTGATGTGTGGTTATGGAAAGGAATTAGTCTGAGCTGCAGTTTCCTTGCTCTGATGACTGCTGTCCCCCAGTCCAGGAAAGGATCCTTGCACCTGCTCTGCTTTGCAGGTTGTTGGAATAGATATTTTTTACTTTTGCTGTAATTTTACTTGCTGCCAGACTTTGATAGAGAGCAGAATAGTTAGTACAAGCACCAAAGTGAAACCACACGAATTTGAACCAACAGCCACACAGCTGAACATCCCACCTCAAACCTTTGGACATGGGAGGTGGGAGGTGTAGCACGTGCTCTGTGGAAGGTGTGTGTGTTTGTCATGCAATTTAGGAAGTACTTTCCCTTTTAAAATTCATATTTTCTGCACTTGGAAGATGGCAAATGAAGACTGAAAGATGAGGAAATTGTAACTAACTGTTAATCCAGCTGTAACCCTGTAAACTGGTTAAGCTGCCCACTGGCAGCTCTCCTGCAGGGACAAATGAATTGGAGTGACTCACAGAACACAACGGGGTCTTATTTTATGAAGAATTAAGAAACAAAACCTATTGATTTAGACTTGGCAACTGTTAAGTAACGAGAGCAAAAGTTTCTTTGTTTTTCTATGCTCGGTGCTGTGTGTGAATGCATGAAAATAATCTCCCAAGGCAGCTGGCTTTCAGGGTGAAGCTATTGAGTCTGCAAACTTCAGAAGTGTTTGATGCCATTTGTTGTATAAATGGAAGCTAATGGTCTGTTGCTGCTTTAAAAAAAAAAAAAAAAGAGTTAAATCTTGGAGTTACCTCAGTGTTTATTACTAATTAATGGAGTATTATAAGATACTCATTATGTATGCTTGGGCATTCTGGCTAGGGAGTGAATTAGTGGCATTCCTGTGTGAACTCAACTCTGAATCAATTTGTCCTGTATTAATTGGTGTGCTTCAAGGATTTCTTCACTGGTAACTCCTGACAAGAGTCTGCTTCTGTGTGGATACAATTAAAACCTCAAGGATTTTCTGTAAATTAAGCCTTGCATCAGGTGATGTTCCTGATGTGCTTTGGGACTCGTTTGGGTCAGTTATACTTAGATGGGAAAACGTGACCCGAATACTGAGTAAGTTCATGAAATAACATCTGTGGCGTGAACTCCTGAGTGAATTGTATGAATATTTATTAGCTATAAACTTGGAGTGCCTTATCAATTTAAAACAAACCAAGAACATGCTTTAGGTTTTGAAGCCACTTACAGCCTGCAACACAATTGACTTTCTCTGCAGCTGTCACAAGGGAATGCTGCTACAGAAGCATCATCATTTCATAATTAGGTTGGTGCAGTAAGGCAGTCAGGTGACTGCCTCTTGGGAGAATAATTGCATGGTTTGATGAAAACTGAGCAAAAGTGAACTCGGTGTGAGTCAGAGGTAGTGCCATCAACTGATAAGAGCAAATCACCCTGCACTGCTTTGTTTACATGGCACAGCTTTCGAGAGCTGCCCACGGTGAAACTGAGGTATTGATTTCTCATTCTCTCTCTTTTTCAGGCTGACCCAAACTGAGTTTTTTTGAAACATCATGGGAGAGATTAAAGTCTCTCCTGACTATAACTGGTTCAGAAGCACAGTTCCTCTTAAAAAGGTATGTACATCTTGTGAGTGAAATAGCTCCTCTTGTATTTTTAGGGGGAGAGACTTAAGTGTGGTTAATGCAGAGCAGTTGTGGCTGGGCTCCTGACCTGCTTTATCTCCCAAGCCGTTGTCCCACGTGTCATGTGAGTGCGTGAAAGCACACCCTTCATCTTCACACACTTCTTGGAGGTCACTTCTGCCTGTGGTGGGGAGCAGAGCCTCGCAGCTGTGAGCCATGGCAGCCGTACCTGCCATCCTGGTGCCAGCCGTGCTCGAGGAGGGGGCTCCAAGGGAGTGGCGTGTGCTGGGCATCACGTGCGTGGCTTCTCAGAGCTGCCTGTGTGCACTGGACTGAGCTGCCAGAGCCACCTCCACTGTTCCTGCCCATTGTCCTCAGTTCAAAGCAATGTCCAAAGGCAGCTTCCCAGCAGTCAGGCTGCACGCAGGGTCCTGAGAGTGGGAGTATCCTTAACCACGGTGGAAAAACTCCGTTTCTTCTGCTTAATCACACTGTCCAACCACTTCCTCCTCTTGCTTGGATTTCCCCTCTTCCTTTCACTGAGCCACAGGAGAATGTTTGAGGTGTGCAGGGCTCCAGCCTGTGTTCTCTGCATGCCGAGTGGCAGAGGGCATGCAGTGCAGTAGTAGTATGTAACTCCTGACCCAATAAGGCACTCATGTGTACCTTTTGCAGGTCAGGCTTGCTGGGGCTGTGGTTACAGAGTAACCTGCAGCAGCCCAGACTCTTGCCAGACAGAGGGACAGCCGTGTCTCTTCTTTACACCCTGCTGCTGCAAGCACAGTCACTGCTGTGGCTGCCCAGGCTGAGCAGTCAGTGTCCTGTCTGGCCTGGGGTGTGTTACAGTTTGGTTTTGGGCTAAGCTGACTTTGGCGTGGTTCCCTTATCTGGATGACTTTGTGGGCTGCAGAAACACCTTTAGGAAAGGGCTGTAGGACTCTCGTTAATTTTTGCCAGTTCATGTCTTCGGTAGATAAGAAAGGTGCATTGCTGTTGACTCCACGTGCTCTGTTGAGGCTCCGGCTGTCCATCTGCTGGGGCTGTTTGTGCCACATTGTTGCCTTCAGGCAGTGCCTCACTGGGTCAGGGGCCAGTATTTCAGCAGAAAGATATGTGGGTGCTCTGAGGCTCTGCTTTGTAGGATGCAAGGTGGTGAATGGAAGGAGCTGGAGGTTGTGGTCCCAAGGAAATGTGGTGCTGCTGCAGCTCAGTGTCAGCAGCCACTGCCTTCAGCTGCTGCCAGTGCTCAGGGTTTCATAACTGGGGACATGTGTAAACTGAAGCTGATGGTGACCTGGTGACCTTCAGACTTGGGAATGCCTTACCCTCTTGAGTGCTTCTGTCTGCTCAAAAGGCAAATGATGCCACACTGGTGAATGTGGGGTATGAAGAAGGTAGAAATAAACAAACTAGTCCTGGTTATTGGAGAGAGAATTTTTTTAAAAAAGCCCAATTTGAAAATGTAATTAATCTCTGAAGCAGTCTTTGGGAATGCGTTTGCCTGCATTATCCCCCCAGAAGTGCGAAGCATGTGCAGTACAGAGGAAGGAGCGACCAGCCTTGGTTACTGCAGTCAGGCCAGCCTAAGGAAGCAGAGCCAGAGCAGTTTGTTGGAGAATGTGCTGAGATGTTTCTCCTGACAGGCACAGGAAATGCACAGCTCCATCCTCCTTCCTGCCCTGGTCAGATATAGGAAGTACAGCACAGAACATGACATTTTTTCACCAAGTCTCCTGCTTTGCCCGTGTGCCTCCATTTGCATACACCACTTGCTGTCTTATCTGAGTCCTTCCTAAAAGTTTTCATCAAGGGACACCCTGGCCCTGCTAAACAGTTCTGCTCTTTGTTTTGAGGCAGTGCAGATTTTACCTTTTATGTGAACTGTAGCTGATCTTAATCGATCAACCAGAAGAAGAAGAAGGTTGGTGACCTCCCAAGTCAGCAGTTAACCACACTGCTGCCGGCACAGCTCAGGAGCTGGAGTTAAACTGTCCAGCATGTGGCTAGAAATCAACTAGAACAAGTGCTTAAACCATTGATTCACTGTCTGGGCTTGAGGAAAGAAACCTTATCTCTCAGCCTCAGCTCTCTTGGCGTGAACTAACTTTGGTGGTGTTATTTCAAAGAGTATGGTCTGCCTTTGGAAATACTTCTAAAGGTAGACTTGGTAGTAGCCACCCTGAATGGATCCAACATTGCTGATGGAATGACAGCTGAGAACAGCAAAGCCTGGAGCCCAGGGGTTGTGTGCAAGGAGTTGTTTTGGTGGGGATCGGGAGGGCTTTTGCACAAGGTTTATGTTTAAATGGTTTCACTGGTCTGGAAGCTCTGGTATGCAATCTGTCTTTTTTTTATAGAGAGTTTAGAAAACAGCGTTATCATGTGATTCCTCACATGCTCCCAGAGCCTGAAATACTGGCTTTATTAGGAACAGATTTGTTAGTCAAGCAAATCTGATTTGTGATACACTATTCTCCTCTGATTGCTGAGAAGCTTAACTGCTGGGTTGGGAGAGCAAATTGTGCTTGTATATTACTGTTCAAAAAGCTATAAAATCTCGATACGGAGGCTGATTTCTGATGATTTCTGGCTGCTTGACTCAGGCTTTCCCCAGAGGTTTGTGTTTGTTGATCTGGTACAAGATGCAGCTTCTGCTGGGTTGTGGAGTTGAAAGAACATCTGGAACATAGAAAGCAGCTTCTGGTAGAACAGGCCCTGTCAAAACAAGTCAGGCTTTGGTGCTGCTAGAAAAGAAGACCCAATTCTTGCACTTTTGAGGATACTAATTATGCTAGGACTTGCAGTACTGTATGAGGAGCTGCTCATAAAGGATAGCACCTCGTGTGTGACTAATCTCCCTCAGCCAGCCGTGTCCTGGGCAATCCAGATGCTCCTGAGATGCTGCCAGGTGATGGAAGCATTTTTCCCTCCAGGTCAGCGCCTTGCAGTGCTGCTCTGGAAGTCGTGTGTGTCTCTGTTTCTGGCAGGCACCTGTAAGTGTTTCAGATCAATAATTTGTGGTGATAGCTGCTTGATTCTGTAGGCCTGCATGGATCCAGACTTGTAACATCTTCTGTTTGTGGATGCAAATATCAATGGTTGTTTAAAAAGCTGTCCCTGGGGCAGTGCTGGCTCTTCCAGCTGCTGCTCTTGGTACCCTGAACTGACCTCCTGGGTCTCTCCTGAGAGAGCATGGTGGCTCCTTTCCTGAGGTGCAGTTCATTATCCAGCTTATGTCAGGATGCACAAAATATTCTGTCTGATGGCGCGTGGCCACAATTCTGTTCCAGCTGTATCCACATTGTCATTCCAGTTAGAAAACAGCCCAAAAGCTATTGTGAAGAAGAGTAAAAGAAGGTCTTGAGTATTATAACATTTACTAGATGTTGGAAATTTCTAGAAGCAATCCTGGAAGCTGGCTGAAGAACCTCACTTGTCTTGTGTTTCCTCTCCCCTCTGTGCCTCTCCTTCCAGATAATAGTAGACGATGATGACAGTAAAGTCTGGTCACTGTATGATGCAGGACCAAGGAGCATTCGCTGCCCACTCATATTTCTCCCTCCTGTGAGTGGAACTGCAGATGTGTTTTTCCAGCAAATTCTGGCACTGACTGGATGGGGCTACAGAGTTATTGCTGTGAGTATTCTCAGTCCTGTGTCAAAGGTGGTGTACTTGTGCTTGTTGCTCTCATTAGAGATAATGAACTTCTTAGGTTTGACTTAGGGAATCCACCAAAAATCTTCGTGCTGAGTTGCACTACAGAGTAGTTAGCACGTGGATCCAGGCTGAAATCTGCTATATGTCCACAGCAGCATTTACCCAAAACCTTGTGCATGCACAGTGTTAACTTCTCAGCCTACTTTTCCCCTTGTGTGTCCTGGACACAAGTACTTTTTGCCTCCAGCTGCATCCTTGTTAGCCCTGAGGCAAAGACATGAGTTGGTTCAAGGTTTCCATGTTTTCCTTGGGGATGGTGGTTCTTAGCCTATATAATAGCTGCAGATGCTATGTCGCTCCTTAAATCCTGCTACCAGCCTGCTCTTCTGGGGCTTCTCAGCTCCTGAGCCGAACTGAAGCGGTTGATTTGTACAAAACATGAAACAGCCTGGCTTTAAGAGTACCCCTGTCTCTGGCAGCAGTTAATGATTTCTCTATCTGTCACATGCTACAAAATCGCCCGAGAACCACTCCAGCCTCCCCTCCCACTGGTCCCAGAGTGGGGCAATGCTGCACTTTCCCCAGCAAACTCTTCCCTGTGGCACTTGGTGTGTTTTTGTGTAACTGAGGGGGAGGTGTTTGCACCCTTGGGCTCTGGGGACCTTGAAGAGGAACTTCACGATACATGTTGCTGTCTTGAAACCGTTAATGTGGGAACTGGTACAACTTTGAAGCAGATCGATCTCAGCCAGTTTTTTCTAACTTTGTATTATTTTAGTTGCAGTATCCGGTGTACTGGGATCACCTGGAGTTCTGTGATGGATTCAGGAAACTCTTAGACCATCTTCAGCTAGATAAAGTGAGTGCTCAGAGACGGGGAAGTGGACAAATCATTGCAATAAAAACCTGATGTTTGAAAGTGTCTCATTTAAGAGCCAGTGTAAAAAAAAAAGGATACAAAAATGCAGCCTATAAATAAAGAGGCTGTGTTGCAATTTCACGTTTGAAACTGGTTTATTTTTGAAGGTGAATGCCCTTGAGAATTGTCATACTTGGCCTAAATTCAGCTGCTATTCCAGGCCTATTAAATTGTATGGGTTAACTTCAGTTTTTTGTGAGATCCTGTGGAAGTTATCCCTCCTAACTCACATAGTGCAGAACGCCACAGTCGAGTCTCTTGGGCTAGAATAGCTATGGAGAACAAAGTGAAATGTTCGAGTTTTTTCTTAAGCTTGATGAACACAAAGAAATTTGCACTGTGAATCTGTGGGAAACATTTCCTTCTGTTAGTATTTATCACATTTATATTGCACAAAAAACCAGGAGATGAATGGAACAGCAATTCTTTCAAAAAATGGGTTATGAGAACAAGGTAAACTTGAATGACCTATTTTTGTAATGAAGCACTGTGCTCAGAGGTCACATTTCATCATCTGTTTGGTTTTTTTTTTTCTTTCCTTTGCTTTAGGTTCACCTTTTTGGCGCTTCTCTGGGAGGCTTTCTGGCTCAAAAGTTTGCTGAATACACACACAAATCTCCCAGAGTCCAATCTCTGATCTTGTGTAATGCCTTTAGTGACACTTCTATTTTCAATCAGACGTGGACGGCAAACAGGTAAAGAAGACTGAGACAAGCAAGCAGACTCATGGCATTAATTCTTTTGCAATGAAATGTCACACTGATTAGTTGGATATGTGTCTAACCTGATTCCAGCCTGGGGGAGGGAGGTGTGGGATGGAATACTTGTGACTTTTAAAGGCACACCACAAGGAGAATGCAAATGTTAACAACTGAGAGTGTGGAATTAGACAAATTGTTCTGTGATCCTCTGTGGATGTGTGGTCAGATGTAAGAACTCTGCCTGTTGTCAAACAAAACCATTTAGAGCAAGAAGAGTGTTGTTCACCATGTTTAAAATATACTCTTGCCATGTAAAACTAAAACTAATGCTCAGAGCATTTCAAACATCAAGCTGCCAGGTTTTCCATCTCTGTGCTTTTGAAGCTTCTTCAAGGATTTCATCTGAGGTTAAAGCACAAAGTCTGTGTGAGAAAAGAGAGCATTTACAACACAGCGTCTTGATGTTGATTCCTTGGTGCTTGAAGATATTGTTACATCTTATTTCTGTTTTAGCTTTTGGCTGATGCCTGCTTTTATGCTGAAAAAAATTGTCCTTGGGAATTTTGCATCTGGTCCTCTAGATCCTGAAATGGCCGATGGGATTGATTTCATGGTGGACAGGGTAGGTAGCTGTGTGCCGTGATGGTTGTGGTGTCACTGTAGATTTACTGAGTGGGAGGTTGTAGATATTTCTGCTGCTTTCTTCATTCACTGACCCAGGAGGGAGGAATGAGAAGTGGCTCTTTAGCAGGTGGTGTCTGTCACAGCCCCAGCAGTTTAACCGATGCACTGACCCTCCACCTTAGTTCTGTTTATTTGTGTAGATCAAGAGAGGGAGTTAAGGAACTGAGGTGGAAGAGAAGAAAGTGCTGGGATAGATCTCTAGGCCACGCTCTGGGGGCAGGAACAACTAAGGGAACATGATTTAAGCATTTGTCTCATGCAGAGTAATACAAAATTGGAATTATAACCTTCATCCCTTTGAAACTATCTTCTCTTTGGCTGTATTGTTAATATTGCATTAACTTCCTGCAGTGAAATATGTTGTTAATCGGTGTTTCTCTCTACTGCAAGCTGGAGAGCCTGGGCCAGAGCGAGCTGGCCTCAAGACTCACCCTCAACTGCCAGAACTCCTATGTAGAACCTCACAAAATCCGAGACATCCCTGTAACCATTATGGATGTAAGTGAATCTCAATTTTTTAATTAAACAGTATTTCCTGCCCTTGGCAGGTGGGGCCATGATATTCAGTTAGCAACTTAGCAAGCATTTGCAGCATGTGCCTTCCTATTTAGGGAGGCCTTCTGCTGACTGGACAGCGCTGTGCCTCTTCAGTGCTACATTGTGAATTGGATATGCTGTGCAGTAACACAGCTGTATGTTTCAGTATCACAGTATTTGCTTTCTAGCTGTTGATACCCAGGTTTGTTTGTTTTCTGTTTCATTAACACCATTCCACAAAGAAGCTGAGGGTCTCTTGTAGAAGCAGCATGCAAGCAGTCTGATGTAACAACAAAATCTGAGGTTCAGAACTCACTGCTGGGACTTGTTCCGTAGGTGTTTGACCAAAGCGCGCTTTCGACGGAAGCAAAAGAAGAAATGTATAAACTTTACCCTAATGCCAGAAGAGCTCACCTCAAAACAGGAGGCAACTTCCCCTACCTCTGCAGGAGTGCTGAGGTCAACCTGTACATTCAAGTGAGTTCCTGAATTCAATCTATGAACGTGTTTAGCCACAACAGCAGAAGGAAACCCCTATTCTGAGCTTGCTTTTGTTTAACTTCTCTGAATCTGTGTGCTGTCTGCTGCTGATACCAAAGGGCAGGGCTGGGAGCAGCTGTGTCCATGCTGGGCCAGCTTTGGGGATTTTCTGTCTCTGAACTCTTGTACTCCAGCGCCATGGTTTCACCCTCACAAAAGTTACTCAGAAGGAATGTTTCTCTTTTACCAAAACACTGTGCTCCTACACCTGTTTCTGTGTTATTTCCCATGTCCAACAGATCCATTTGCTGCAGTTCCACGGTACCCGGTATGCAGCCATCGATCCTTCCATGGTCAGTGCAGAAGAGCTGGAAGTCCAAAAGATCAGCCTTCACACCAGCAACGAGCAAGAAGGGCAGTAGGCTTGGGAGTGCCAGTGAAACAGAGGCATTGGTTTGGTGGTCTTCCTGTGTACAATCAACTGTTCCCACTTTGCCTTTTCCCTTGTGTTAGCCGATTATCACTGTGTGATTCCAACAGGATCAACAGTCGGTGAACTACCCGTGGACCGCAACCTCCAGCAGTGTAATGGGATAGATCTGTTTAACTTTTAGTCTTTGGATTCAAGGAAGCATCTTCGGAGACTACACTTTTAAAAATAAAGACATTTTTTCTACCAAAGTCTTCACTATATCATGTTCTTAAGCAGAACGGTATTTCTTTTTATATTTTTCACTTGGCTGTATATATTACCACATGCAGATTGTGTACTTATAAGCTGACATATATTTTTGTTGAATACTTGATTTAAAAGATGTTTAAGTGTCAATGTTGCCATCACTTATTTGCTTCGTCCATTGTGTTGTAAGTTAGTATGTTTCTATTTGAAATAAAGCATTTGAATTTTTAACTTTCTTGCTGCTTTAAAATGGTTTTCAATAAAACCTCACTTTCAGCAAGTGTCTCTTGTTTTGACTCCAAGAAAACGGCAGCCGAGCTCACCGCAGTCCTGGTTTGCCTCCACAGACACCTCTGGAAATGAAGAAAACCACCAGCACCTGCTTGAATTCCTCTCAAGCTTTAACTATAAGGTTGTACTGGTTTTGCTCTAAGTAAGAATGCTGTAGTGTTTTTTTTATTAAAGATGACAAGATATAACTTGCAGCTTTAAAGGGTAAAATCTAGATTTATTGAAATACGGACATTATTTTCCCCTTGAGATGCTGTAAAAAATAAATATGAAGGATTACACGACAAATTGGTATGTAAAGAAAATTATGTATTTGTCAGAGGCTGTGTAGATAACTAATCTCTTCAAAAGATGGTTTGAAAAGGTTAGTCACCTATTTGATGTATAAACAGTACATGTTAATGTACATTTATAAATGGTATGTGTTAATGTTCTTCTCAAACTTCTTGTGAAGAGTCAAAGCATTAAAGATCACACCCCCTAAGGTTCCAAAAGGACCAAATCGTAGCTTTGATTTTGCTTAAGTTCTTCTCTTATGGTGGGAATTTATGGACACACCTAAGACATGAGTGACAGACACCCTCCACAGCTAAGGTAAGTAAAGAACATTCCTGAAAACAAAGGCTTTGCCCACATTCACTTAGAAAATTGACAATTAAAAATTTATGTACAAAAATGTGCTGTAGACAAGTTACAATAAAACTGTAGTATTTCCTGATGCAGTATGACAAGTGAGGCTCACTCACCAAATTCTCATTACAGTACCCGGACCATAGGAAATTGTTGACAAAGATCTCCCTTCCGTGTAGAGGCATTTTTGACCATGAGCATTTGTTTTAGCCTTGTCACTTCCTGTCCAGAAGGATGCAGCAGTGCCAGCTCTATGTGACAAGAAGCCCTTACGTTGCATCTGCCTTCTCTCAGCAGCAGAGAAGTGTTTCTCCTGTAGCTGTGAGAGCAGCTGAGGATGCTCCTGGTGTTACATTGTTGTGCACCTCCGTGGAGAGGTGGAGTCTGCGTTTGCTTTTTTCCGGATACTTTCTGTAAGAGAGAATGATCTGCTGCACAGAAATAAAAAGCCGTGGCAGGATGCGTTCATTCATCAAACTTAAGAGAAAGAGATGACATGTAATGGAAGCAAGGGGGCAGGGCAGGTGCTTTCAGCTCGTGTGCATTGGCTTCACTGAAGTTCTCTGTGTATGTTGTCTAAGCACAGAATTTGGTAAATTCAAATAATGCTCAGTGTGCATTATTTGAAGGAAGACAAAAGCATTACCTGCTAAATCTCTTCTCCCGATCCCCACCAGGCCTTCATACAGTCCCTTGATTGGATTTTCTCCTGCAGTGATCACACCGTGGAGCCAGATCAGCAACATTCGGTGGCCGTGTTCCCTGTAGCTTTTAGTGCCTGGCAGGATCAAACCACAGATGAAATCCCACACTTGGAGTGCACGGCCCTCCCTCCTCTTTGGATTTTACTAGGAGGTTGTAAAGCATGGTTTTAATTCCTGGTTGTGATGTGATTGCTGGATTTGTGTGGAACTTAATGGAGTGGCTATTGTTGCACAACCTTTCACGGCAATAGTTTCTGCCTTCAGAGCACAGCTTGGTGCCTCGCTCACATCATCCAAACTACAGAGTCCTTACAACAGCCAAACTCGCAGTGATCTGCTTCTGACCCTCAGACCCTGCTTCTGCTAAAGTATTTCCTAAATTCTAAAGAATTTACTTCACTGCCTTCTTGCTTCTTAAAAGAAAAAAGTAAAACCAGCAAGTTTCTTCTGTTCTATAGAACAAGAATTGTAGCAAGAATTCAGAGGCCTGGCAAGTGTCTCATAAGGAGTGAGCAAAATACCACTAACTCCCCTGCTTGCATGCTTTATTCCTAGACAAATTACAGTGTGTAGCTAATTCCACATTCAGCAAAACCAGAATTTTTAACCTAATCTTTTGGTTGCTTCAAACAAACCAGCTGGTTTTCTTCATGCTTTGCTCTTACTGCAGCTTTATCTCCTAGAAACAAAGTCCAAAGGAAGAAAGGAGAATACCTGGGAAATTTTTTTATACCTGTCCATTGTTGCTCAATGGCCCTAATGTGGTCATCCGTGAACTTCCAGTAATGTGCCAGCTTCTTCCATTCCCCAGGTTTGAGGTACTTAGTGGCTAATCTCCACATGACTGAGCGAATGTGCTGTGTTTCCAGCCTGTGATCCTGCTTAAAGGTCAAGTGCTTTGCCACCCACGAGCCGGAGTCGCTGTTCAGGTTCTCCTGAAAAGCCAGAACAGGGGGTTCAGTCAGGTACTGCAGCAGTGCCTGTGGTTCTGCAGCCTCCCACATCCTCAGCTCTGCAGTCCCTGCGAGTTCCTTCTGGCACAGCTCATTTTTTTATTCTCTTTATTCTCATTTCACTCTGTGCTAATCAGGGTTACAACTCCATTAATGGCCACTTCGATGTGGAAGCCCGTGTGGATCACAATGCGCATTTCTACACTGCCTTTTATCTGGGGTTTGGTGCAGAATCATTTAATTAAATCTCCTGCTTCCCTGCAACATCAGCTCGTGCTCACAGCCCTTACATGCCAGGCTGCAAAGAGGCTGAATGACATTCCCTAGGGCTGCACGGGAAGCCAATGCAAGGGCCTGATACGCAGAGCATTACTCCTGAAGCTGCACCTGAACTACAGGCACATGCCCTCCTTTCCTTCCTTTTCTTCCCCCTCTAGAGCACCGGTATGGGAAGATGCCCAAAATCTTAAGAACGTGCAAGGGATATGACATTTGGCTGTACTTTCAGCTCACTCTGCTCAGCTTGGTTTGGGCACAGGCTTGGGGTAGGCAGGGTTTCAGAGGGGAGACTGGGGCTAAGAGGCTGCACTTTGTGGGAGAAGTTGGTTGTATGACTCCAACAGCAGCTGTCTCCTTCCACTGCCGAAAAACTCTCAAAATCCCATTTGGTGACCTCAGGCCAAGCATTTTCCTGCTCAGTCCTTCAGTTTCTCCTTCTGGGAAAAGGAACTAATTCTATCCCTTTGGGAGCAGCTGTTAAATAATTTTTGGAAACCCCTATTCCCATCAGTGCAGCCTGGGATTTCTAACAACAGAGGCCTTTTTAAATAAGGCAAGCCTTAAGTAGATGCTGTTGGCATGGTGAGGACTTCTGTTTTTCTTAAGTAAGGGGATGAAAATAGAGGTCAGGCTGTCACGGGATGTCCTGTATTTCTTTTCCTTTGACAGCTGGTATGTGGAGTCTCAATGGAGAGGAGAAAGCACAGGGGCTATTGTGTAAGCTGCTCACCTTCTTCCATTTGTAAAATCGATCGGCTTTGATAATCATGTCTGCCAAGTTGATGTGATTGCCTCGGGCAGCGACATCCAGAGACGTTTTCCCTTGCTGAAATCAGAAAGGGAAAATGAGCTGGAAAAGACTTTCCACCTTAGGAGGTGCAATCTCCACACCCAGCATCTGCAGCAGCAGGCACACGGACTACTGAGTAATGCACTCAGCCAGGACCTATTCTCCACCTATGAACACCTCAGATGTGAGCTGGTGTCAAGCTCCTGCATTCAGGGCATGGGGATTGGTTTTCCAGGCTCTGCAGCATCTCCTCTGTTGCTACAAGGGATCTGCCTGTTTTGCAGGAGCCACTGGAAAAGCTTCCTGCAACCCACCAACACGAGAGCAGCCATCAGAGGACCAGCTCAGCTCTGCAATCCAAGGTATTTTATAGCCTTTTGCACAGCAGGTTTGCTGACACATGAAACCAAAGTGATTTATACAACCTCATTAACTTTACAGGCTCCAGATACACATGATTAGAAATGGTCTCCTAGGAGAAGCACAGGCTGATGGGACTATGAAAATGTGACTATGTTCCTTTCATGAATATGATTTTGGATTGGGCAGGGGGAGATTTGTATTTCTATCTAAAATCAGAAGGCAGAAAAGAACGAGATTTGAAAGTTGCATGAAGGAAAGCAAGCCAGCCCAGGCACCTGGCAAACCAGGGAGAACTGTTCTAGCCTCAGATGTGAGCAGAAACCCAACTGGATACAGAAAAGTGTGAGTGTGTCCCCTGTGCTGAGTGTCACTGCGGTTCCACAGAGTGCTGGAAGGTGGCAAACATTCACCACAGCTGAAGGCCAATTCAGCCAGGTGGCTTCAGGTCTGCACTTGCCCTAACCCACTGCGAATAGCAAACACTATTTTAATCTCTGCCCGAGGCCCTCCAGCATTTTTCGGGCACATACTACATTTTCAGGCCACTTGCAATTCGTTCTGTTGATTTTATTAGATGGCAAAAGCCCCAGAATCGTGCCAGATCTATACCAAACAGATCCTTTCAACCTATTAGAACATGTGTGCTGTAATTTTTGAGGAATATTACTCATCATTATTTGAGGAAATTGTTGATATTACTGTTCATGATAGTACAAGTAGAAGGAACTAGAACAACTTTGAGAAGGAAAGCATTGTTCATTTTGTGAACTATTTGCTACCTATCTAAGAACCAGTCACTTCTTTCCTGGAAAACACATCATAATTACTTACTCAGCTGTGTTTTAAGACCTTATCCCCCGAAATATCTAGATTTCAATATTACTAGCCTTCCTTGCAAATTATGAAAACCACTGGCAGAGACCATCTATGTATATTTCCCCTCCATACTCCCACAGAACCTGTTTCACCCATGGAGACCTTTACCTTGTCTGTTAGCTTCAGATTAACTCCTGCAATGAGAATCATCTCAGCAATGTCCTGCCTGCCGTGCTCTGCAGCGATGTGGAGTGAGGTCTGCTGCCTCTGCAGAAGGAAGGAGAAAGGATTACACTTCAGAGAAGGACAAGCGTGAGCCTGAAAGGACAGAACACTACCAGAAGGAACCTTGGGACTGTTTAATAGAAACTAGTAAAATCAAACATAAAACATGTCAATTTTATGGTGTCATCAGGAGGGAACATAGCTACAAGTATGAAGATTAACCAAAACAAGCTACACAAAGCCCCTCATTCAGAAAATTCCAATTTGGTGAGATAACCAGCTACCGCCAGGCTCGCCTCCTATTCTCAGCCCTGCAAACATTTTGCAGAATATCTTCCAGCTTGAAATTTCTCCTACCTGTTTCCAGCAAGGAGGAGAGAGCCTGACTATGCAATGTTGCAGGGGACACAGCACAGCTCTCGTGTTGAATGCCATCAAGCAATTACCTCACTGAAACACTCAGAATCGGTTCACGGGTTTCGCATTTCCTAAGATGCACTTCCAGGTTCTCCACATTTTAAAGCACTCCTCTTCAATCCTGTCCCCAAGGTGATAAAATCCCCCACGAAACTGGTTCACATTTCAAAGACAAAGAACAGGAGCTGCAGTCTTACATTATCTGGAATGTCAAGGTCACACTCTGCACTGATGAAGAGCTTCACCATGGCTGGGAAGTTCTGCAGGACTGCGATGTGGGTTGCTGATGCATTTTGCTGTGGAAAGAAGATCCTGCACTTAGGGAAAGTCTAGCTCGTAGCACTGAAAGGACCTGCTGTGCCCAGCATGTCCTATTCTATCACAGCTGCCAGTCTGCACTGGGGGATGATGGGGACACCGCAGCGCTAGTCTTTCCACAGTTGCTTTGTGCTCTTGAGCAGCTCCACAAACTGGTTTTACCCTTTTGTTAGTGGTGAGAGCATAGAGAGGGGACTCACATGATTGAGAGCATCCGTGCGGATTCCTGCGTCCAGGAGGATCCTGGCTATCTCCTCATAGCCATGCAGTGCTGCGTAATGAAGGCAGTTCATCTTTTTCTGAGAGGCAAGTCAGAAGAAAGGAGTGTTAGCCAGGGATTCACCCCAGAGGCTGCAGTTGTCACAGACTATCTACAGAGAGCTCCCTGCTCCCTCCTGCAAGAGTCCTATGGCCCTGCACTGACAAATTCATGGGGATTGTCTCCAGCCAAACCAGTCCCAGGGAGCTTCACCTGCCTCTTTGTACAAAACCACGTTTACCTTCCTCTAAACTCCCTGTGCTATTCCTGAATGCAGGGCTCCACATGACCTCTCTCTATAACGCGTGACCTGGGAAGCCACAGGTCTGGGCATAAATCCACAAAGTAGGGTTTGGGAAAGGAATCACTTCCATGGAGCTAACCTGGGTTTGGGCATTGACATCAGCACCCGCTTCCACGAGCAGCTTCACACAGTGGCTGTGTCCCCCCTCAGCAGCCAGGTGCAGAGCCGTGAGTCCCTCCTGCACAAGGCAAGAAAGGACACAAGCAGCATTTCTGTAGACAGGGCTGAGACAGAGCAGTGGAATGAGTCAGACTCTGCCCCATCTTCTGAATCCACGACATGGTACAGTACCAGTTCTGAGGGCCAGAGAGCTCCAGTTGATTGTTAGGAAAATAGAGGACACAATTATCTGCCGTGGACATACCAGAGTCCTGCTCTGTCCTAAATGTCACTGGCCGTGAGCCACAAGACAGTCATTGTGTTCATCATCTCTCCTCCCCTCCAGCCCGTCAATAAACCAAAAAGGATTTCACACGGACAGTGAAGACAAATCATTTTCCTGGAATAGCCCAGAGAGAGAACTGGAAACCTGTGACCCTCAATCACTGGTTCTTCCCTTCTGAAGGTTGCAGCTCATTTCATTACAAGAAAACAGAAGCAAGCAGAATTCCTAAGTGATTTAATCCAGTTTTATTATTGCTCTTTGCACAAAGGGCAGCTCATCTGGGGGTAGACAAATGTGCCAGTTACCACAGAAGGTGGCTCCCCCTTTCCTTCAGATCTTAATCACAATCAAATACACTTTTCAAAGACAGTAACCAAATAAGACTAAAAAAAATGCTGATAAACTTAATTGGGAGTGTGCCCTGGAATAAATAACAGTGATACTAAGCCAATATTTGCTATCTAAATCATTAACTGTGTTCCAGCCACATAATTTTCCAGAGCAGATCTGTCAAAAGAGAGATCTCAAACAGAAGGTCCATATGTTCAGTGACTAAGTCAATACTTTAAAGCATAGTGAAGTTTAGTTTAAAGCACACTCAATAACCATTTAGGCACTTGAATGTACAAGGGTCAGGGAGAGAAAGGGAGATTAAATGGAGTGATAAGGTAGGCGAGCAGATACAGCAGGAAGAGAAGGCAACACTTTAAAGCTGGAAATTGGTCCAAGACGGATGTCGCCTTTCACTGACACTCTGCAAGCGTGACCTGCATTTACCCACATAGGCTTTAGATAAAATCAGCTATTTTCTAGATCTTTCCTGTCAATACTGACTTTTCAGCCCGATGATTGTGGCAGGAGAGTATTTCTAGGGAGGAAAAGGGCAAAACTGATGTGGTTTTGATTTAATTTAAATGTACTTACTGAGTTTTTGTCATCAAGGTCCACTCCGACATCTATAATCTTCTCCAGCACAGAGAGGTGTCCATTTTTAGCAGCTAAATGCAATGCTGTATTTTCTTCCTGAAAGCAAACATTACTTTGTAAATATATGTCTCACAGGACCGAGTGTTCATACGCCACAACCTTGCACAGAGTATATCCAGTGTGGCTGAAAAGGAGGTTGTAACTACTAGCACGCATCCGAAGCAATCTTCCTACAGCTGCAGCAGTGAGGGAAGAACCCCAGCTACCTTAAACTGGAGCGTGGTCCACCAGGCTTGCTGTGTGCCCTGCCTGAAAAGTCCTGGAGAGAATTCACGAACTGAGCAAGCAAGTGGCTTGAAGTGGATAGGGAAGAAAAGCCCTGACATATCACAGCCATAGTTACAACTGTAGACAACTGGCTGGCATGAGCCTCGTTTGCTATCCCATTCCCTGGTTTTCACATCCCCTAATCCTTGGACTTCACCTCCCTTGCACGTGGTTTTGTGCCCATACCTTGTCTTTGGCACTGCGAGAACAACCCAGTCGAATGAGGAACTCCACCACCTTCAGCTGCCCGTACTCTGCGGCCAAGTGAAACGCTGTCCTGTCCATCTTTGAAAGGAAACAGAGAAACACAGTCCAAAAGGCTCAGAAAGCACAAGATCAGATCATCTGCTGCAAGAAGCTTGACCAGAGCCAGAATCCCCATCATGCCTAAGCTCACGCTGCAGGAAGACTTTTGGGAGTAGTGTCTGATTCTCTTCCCAAGACCAAGGGCAACATTCCTGCTAAGCTCAGCAAAGCAAGATCAGACCTCATGAAACAAAGCCATGAAGAGCCTTCCTACCTTGTCTGTCTCATCCACACACACGTCCTCCAAGTCCTCCATGATGAACTCCATGACCTGGATGTGTCCCCTCTGAGCCGCACAGTGGAGCAAGTTCCTGCCATTCTGGAGCGGAGATGAAGGACTGCTCGTATAACAAGTCCAAGACTGTGGGGCAGTCAGTCAGTCTCTTTGACAACCTGTTCCAGTTAGCAAAGACCCATTTCATCCCTCCCTGCATCTCTAGGGCTAAGCTTCCTTGTGCTTCAGACAGCAAGTTATGACTGAAAGATTAATGCTCCTTTTCCCAGCCACGGTCTGTTTTAGAACACATGGACTGCTGTTTACTGAATCCATTTCCCATTTCTGTAACACCTTCTCCATCAGCACTGCACAAACACGAGGCGAGGAAGCTGTGTGCATCCTAGAACTCAAATTATTGCACCTGTTTTAGGGATAAGTCAGAGTGCAGATGGCGGTCCCCAAAGCAGATGCTGTCACACATGACTGAGCTCACAGGCACGCCTTTCTCTGTCCCCCAACACTGTCTAGAGCCAAGTGATGGATCCACATGGGGAGACTCTCACCCTATTGACACAGTTAATCTTGGCCCCAGCATTGACGAGGATCTGCAGGACTTGGAGGTGGCCAAACCAGGCAGACAGGAGAAGAGCATTCATTCCAAACTGGGCAAAAAGAAGAGAGATACTTACAGTTAAACTGCAGCCACCACCATCCCCACCCTGGAGGGAAGCTGTCCCCTTAGCTTAATGAAGTTTCCCAAATCTATTTGTTTCTCACTGGTATATTTTTCAGCTGCACTTTCTCCAAGTATTATTATTCCTGTCACAGATATTCACAGCAGCTGAGCAGAGACCTGCCTCTTGGCAGCTACTACATATTTAACGGTGTGTATTAGCCCGGCTGTATGGGGGAGAGAAAACTTGTTGGCTGTCACTGTCATCCCACAAGCCCCATCAACACAGCCAAGAAGAAGCCAAGCATCCCCATGCTCTACAGAAAACTTCACAGATTCTACCAGCCTATTCCAAGTCACTGTACATGCAAGGAAAAGGCCAAAAGACAGAGCGCAGACACGTGCAAACAAGGCTTGCTTCAGCCCCTTGCTCAGCAGGTGCAGTGTGTCACCCTGTGCCACCCACCCAGGGCTAAGGTGCAGTCTGTAACTGCTGGCCTAGCACCCGACACCGCGCTGCCCCAACACTGAGCACATCTGCAGCACATGCAAGGGAGAGCCGCCTTTGTACACTGTCTTCGTCATCCACAGGGACATCGTGATCCAGGAGCAGTCGCACAGCATCCACGTTCCCTGCTCCCGCAGCCCAGTGCAGGGCCGTCCGGTCCATCTGGAAGGGAAGGACAGAGACAGGGGAGGATGATGTATGTAAAGTGTGTGTATCCACCAGCCTTTCTGAAGGCCAAAATATCCTTGGCCACCTACGGAGCCAGAATTTCTCGCACTGTGCAGGATTCTCTTTGGACACAGCCCTGGTTTTCTTTGGACACAGCCCTCTGTCTCTGCTCTCTATCAGGCAGACAGGTGTTAGTCACCTTCTACTCAGGAACGGCAGTTCTGGACTGCAATGACAGCACAGAGTGAAGAACATTGCTGACCATCAATGGAAAAACTGAAACACTAGGGATGGGTGCAATCCTGTATTTCCACTAACCCACTAGTCAACAAGGAAAGACCTGCACCAGAAACAGAGTTTGTCCCACAGCCTTGCTGTACAGCGATAGCAAAATCAAAGCCTTTCATGGCAATCATGTCTATCTGGCACTTGCAGCTTTCCAGTGTGGCCAGGATGATAGTGCTGGGGGTCTCAGTGTGTTGTGAAAACTGCTTGGTTGCCACAGGCCCTATTTGGCACTGGGTGTATTTTAAAGCTTTGACAAATTGAGCAGTTAATGAGGAGAGCAGTGTTAAGGAGCTGCAGTTCTGAAACATGCCCTCAGCACTTCTGCAGCTTAGAGGTGGAAAAACCCAGGACTTACATTGTTTTTGGCTTTGATGTCAACGCCTCTCCTGATGAGTTCCTCCATCCTGGCTGTATCATTTCGCTTCGCTGCATCATGGAACTCCTTCTCTGACTGAAGCACTGCAGCAGAGCAGAAGAGTGAGCATTAAAACAGTGCTGGTAAGGAGCATGGAGCAGCATGCCCCAACAAACCTCCCTTTCATCTCACTGGGCCCTGTGGCTTCAGGGAAGGATGAGTGCAGAAAGATTCTTCCAGCAAGAATCCCAGCCCTACAGATGCTGGCATGTTTGCTGGATTTATCTTCTCCCACTGTCTCTCCTTCCCTGAGTACCCCTGTGCCACATCAGTGCTCTCCCAGTCCTACCCACTTCTAATTCAGTGTCTTTCTCTGCATGGATTTGCTCCAGCTGCAAAACCTTTTGATCCATGAGCTCCATATCCTCTGGGCACCCTCTGAGGCCCAGAGTCAGTGTGAAGGCTCTGAGAGATGACACAGACCCTTTCCTCCATCCTTCCACCTACATCCCACTGCTCTACAAGGAGGCCTTTACATATGGTCCCCCTCCAGGCAACCTGAACCAGCCGAGCAGCACAAAACTGCCAGCCTGGCCTGTGATTAGTGTTGCATCTCTTATAAAACATGGCAGTTCTGCACATAATTTACCATGACTGGCAGTATTTGTCCTGCACAGTTAGGCACAATTTAAGAGTGTTTACTCTCCATGCTGGGCCTTGCCCCAGCAATCTTCTCCTTGATCGAATAAACCTTCCTGCCAAGAAACAAGAGCAAGGCTGTGACTGCCACAGCCCGACAGGGAGGCTCTAAAGGCTTTTGGCAAGGCTGGTGTCAGTGTTTGTTGGACTCAGTCGCTGCCCTAGTGCTTTTGGGGAATTCTTTCAAGGAGTGCTTGAGTCAGACCCTTGGCCTGTCTCATCCCACTGGAGAGCCGGCCCAGAGGCTCTGCTCTCTTCTACACTTCTACAGAGCTCAGGCTGCAGTTTGAGAAGCTCAATGCAACTTCAGTTTGTTTCAACATATCAACTAGATACTAACCACGTGCCATGCGAAAGGCATCAAAACACATTATTGTCCCCATTCCACCACACTGAAGGAGACAAACAGGAGACCTGCTGCCTAAATAGCAACATTAATCTCTTCAGAGGGCACAGAAGAAAGACATCCCTACTGTGGACTCTTAGGGCAACAGAGGTATAATCTCATCCTCCAGTTTCCATTCCCCTCGTCTTCAAATGAAAAAACTTTCTCTCAAGAAAAACACAAACAACACAAATTTTAATGCTAGACAGGGTCATTCAACAGTGTGTTTATCCACTTAACACCAGACATGGTCATCTGAGAGTGTGCATTTTCAAGAGTGCTGGACCTGCTGCTACAATGAAGGCAGTAGTATTTGGACACTGATTTCTGCAGAAACAGGATTTCATGTACTGTATATTAAGACTCTGTTATCACCTGGTCAGGTGCGTTAACAGGATTGCATTTCATCCCGTGTGGACCCTTCATTTGAGAGCAAATATCAGGAGAACTTGTGAAAAAACACATTGAGTTTTTGTTAATTATTAACATCAATGGCTACACACATAGCACCTCCTTGTAAATGCTTATCTCTGTTCAGTGGAGTAAATCCTATGTTTCAATTAAGCAAATGCTGCTGCCCCTGCTCTCCAGGTGACAGAAATGTGCTCTTACAATTTATGGTCACACAAAGCATCATTTTCAAGAGATGCCAAACCCCCTTATTTATTCTCTGCACTGCCTGTGAAGATGCAGTAACAAACCTGGCATCGCTAAGGCTGTAGAGGCCACAATTTATTTCTTTTCAGCAACAGATAAGTAACAGTGTGATGGTCTGAGTTTCCTATTTAAGATCCACAGCGGCTCTGTAAGTATAAATGCACTCCTCATCATGGCATGCACCTGTCCAACATTTCAGTGGATATTTAGTAGTTTTCCTTCTCTTTCAGACTCAGGTTCTAGGGTATTTCATAGCTTGTGTTACTGAAGAGGCATTCACTTATCCCAAACAGCACGGAAAACATTTTACATTATTTACCCTCTGTGCAATGCACCAACTCACAGGCAGTTTATTATGCAAGAGATGTAGAAAAGCAGCAAAGGAGGTGAAAGACATGCAAAAAAACCGTACAAAACCCATCCACTGGGCTCTAACTGGGACTGCAGGACACAAAGACAACCTGGGATGGGGACCGGGGGGACCAAGGGGGCCAAAACCCCCAAGTGCGGGATACCAGAGTTATGTGCAGCATCTCGGCGGTACAGGATGCTTCGGGGCAACAGCAGTCCTGATCCGCGGGTAGGTTTATACACCTGCTTTGTTTCCGAGCGGATTTACACGTGCCCGGTTATTCTTTAGAGCATCCCAGCTCTGCCCCTCAGTCCCGCCGGCGCCCGCCCGCCCCCGCCGCACCAATCGCCCCTCACAGCGCTGCGCCCCCCGCCCCGCTGGGGCGGCCCCCGCCTCGGCCCCACTCACGGGTGTCGCCTTCCGACGCCAAGTCGTCCCCCATGTCGCGACACAGCGGCCCCGCCGCTGCCGCCTCAGGGCGGGCTGAGGCGCGTTCCCGCCGCCTCAGGGCGGGCTGACAGGCGCGTCCCCGCCTCCTCGCAGGCTACTCCGCCGCCGCAGAGCTGCTCTTTTGCTGCTCTTTAAAGCAAAATATCATAAAACAAGCCCGCTTTCCGACAAACACGATGTTTTCGGGCCGTTTGGGAAGGACTTGAGCGGGGACATCCAGCTGCCGCCATTTCGGCCAGGTGCCGCTCTTCACCTCAGCGCGGCTCTGCTGAGTGCTGCTGCTTCGAGGTGGTGGGTGGTTTAATTTAACATTAATTTAATTCTGTTTCCAAAGCAATTTGGGAGGAGAGGGATTTCTAATCCGTAGGAAATACGGGGGGGTGTTTTGGGGGTTTTTTCACCTGAAAGAAGGGCTCAGGGGTTGATGTTTCCAGCGAATGAGGTGCTCTTGTTACCACACGTACCTCAGCAGGTGCAGGAGGGAGCAAAAGGGCTTTTCCCTCAGAGTTTTAGTGAATTCTCCAGTTTCAGCGTCTGGGCTGATTTAGTCTTTTATTTTCTTCTCCATTTTGATAGTATGATAAGGAAGAAACCAGGCTGAGCTGAGGCTGGGGGGAGAATCAGATCTGTTTCTGTGGGTCCCCCACAGTACTCCTTCCCTGGAATACTTCATCCAGCTCTGGGGCTCCCCAGCGTATGAAGGACGTGGAGCAGCTGGAGCGAGTCCAGAGGAGGCCACAGAAATGTTCCAAGGGTTGGAGCACCTCTGCACTGGAGCCAGACTGGGAGAGCTGGGAGTGTTCAGCCTGGAAAAAGGAGAAGGCTCCGGGGAGACCTTAGAGCCCCTTCCAGTGCTTAAAGGGGCCCCAAAAGAGCTGGAGAGGGACTTTAGACAAGGGCCTGAAAGGACAGATCCAGTGGGAATGACTGCCCACTGACAGAGGGCAGGGTTAGATGGGATACTAGGAAGAAATTCTTCCTTGTGAGGGTGGTGAGGCCCTGGCACAGGTTGCCCAGAGAAGCTGTGGCTGCCCCATCCCTGGAAGCATCCAAGGCCAGGTTGGACAGGGCTTGGAGCACCCTGCGATAGTGGAAGGTGTCCCTGCCCATGGAAGGTGGTGGAACTGGGTTATCCTTAAGGTCCCTTCCAGCCCAGACCATTCTGTGATTCTTTGCTGCTGGTCTCAGGATAGGAGAGGTGACATCAGGTTTGTATGCCCTCCCTAGACCATGCTGGCCCACAGATGGGGGCCTTGTCAGGACTCCCTGGAGAAGCCTCTCTGTACCGCTGATTTTGGCTGTGAGCTCACTCTGATGCCTGTCACCACATGAGGGTGCCAGTGCTGTTCACCTGCCACGATTTCCTGCTCGAGCAATAAACTCCAGGGTGCAGAAGGGGCTGTTCCCTGGGCTCAGGACAGTTTTGGGGTACGTCGCCGTCTCAGGGACCCTTGTGTGGGTCCGTGCTGCTCCTGAGAGAGAGTGTGGGGCATTTGGTGTGGTGGGAGATGGGGGGAGGCAGGCGATGTCCCGGGGTTATGCAGAGATACAGAGACCCTCTGCTTCTCCAAACATGTCCCTCTGTGGGCACCTCTATACCAGAACTGTCTTCAGGGCAGGGAGACGGTGCTTTCCATTTCACTGAAATCCATCACCGGAGGGATTCGGCAGCCAAGTGCTTGCTGATGCAGTTGGACCACCACGGCTTGGCCTGGCCAGCTGTGAAATGGGGAGGTGGACCCTAAGCTCTTTGAGCAAACACAGAGTGTGTGGAGGTTTATAGATAGCTGCTGCTCTCAGAGATTTGGATTTGTGTTTTGTTTGCCTTTTATTCAAACNAGTAAAAAAAAAAAAAAAAAGAGAGTCTCTCTGGTAGGAAAAGTGAACATAAGGTCTATCTGGATAAAGGGGAAGCCCTTCTTTTGTACAATAGCTTAGCGGGTGGAGCATCCTCCCCGAGGAAAGGGGAAGGCTGGGTTTGATCCTTGTTTCTGCCGGAGGGGAGATGCAAACCTCGGGCCACACAAGACCCCAGAGAGCACCGTAAACAACAGGCTACAAGCATGTCTGGTGCGAAGAGTTTTTCTTGCTCTTTCCTGTTATTTTAAATAATTAATGATTTGATGGAGCAGGGAGTGGAGAAGGCAGGTGTCCCATCTCCCTGGAGAGCAGTCTGTGCACCCGGCAAGACAGAGTCTTGCTCTTTCTCGATGAATATTTAAGTGTCTTCAGACAAACTGGAACGGCGCCAGCAGGAATGTCTGAGAAAGGCTGAGCCCTTCCCACTGGGTATCCTAGTGCCTGGGGGCTGGGGAAACAGCCCTGAATAGGGCAGGGAAAAATCCCTGCTTGCATGGACTACGAAGGTACCGTGCATCCCAGCCTTAGGTGGGACCCCTGGCTCTTGCTAGCCTTTTGTTATGCTGTAAGAGGTCCTTGGATGGAAAGCTGTCTGGATTTAACTTGCCACTGTTAATGTCATTGTCTTCCAGAGCCTGAATCAGCCAGGACTCATCACCCACGGCTCTTCTGCGGGTTAATGCTGATCTCGGAGGAGAAATAGCGCAGATGCACTGAGAGTTCGCATCTGTTTGTGAGCTTGGATGTTTCCAGCAGGCAGAAAAAAAGGCACTGTAGGCAGTTCCTTCTGTCCTTCCCAAAGTGGTATGTGTTCAGGGGTGGAAGGGACCAAGACTTTCTGCTGATACTAAGTACAGAATGCTGCGACGATTTATTAAGAACACTGAACACTCGCCTAGCGATCCATTTATTAGCTAACAGACCTAAAAGAGCTCTTGGATTTTTCCACTAATGTTGTAGCGTAAAGAATGACAGGGGAGGTGGTAATTTGAGCCCTTTTTGCAATATATTCCAGACATTGACCCCATCTTCAGAATGGTGTTAAAATCTTTGACTTTATTTCACTTGAAGAATAATTTTAGCTGAGCCAGCTTTGTGCTCTTTCTCACTTAGAAGTGAAGCTCTCTGACAGAGGATTTTGTGCTCTTATCTTGCATGCACAATTTTTATGTACTGCTTTAGGATAATCATTATTTTCAATCGCTTTCAAAAATCACAAGCCAGGCTGCTTAAATCCATGTAATTTTAAAATGTGCCTCTGTAGCTCCCTGGTTTAGTTGTATACACTGTGATTTTCAAGCCAGTCAGATTTGCAGTTAGCCATGTAATACAGCCCACAAACCAGTATGTGTTTATGCAGAAACAGTTGCTTACCTAGAAGTTTAGCAAATTTGGCTTTAATTTATAATCTTCCTTTGGAAGCAAAACTGGAAGGTGACTCCTGCCTGCAGCTGCCTGTAGTTTGGGAAGCCAAGCTTCTGCTTCCCTGGAGCTGCCCACGGCAGGGGAGCCTGGCTTGGGGAACAACCTCCGTCCTTGGAGGATTGTCTTTTCTGGCATATGCTGCCACAGACAGGAAATTGAATATTGCATGGAAGGGGGGATGACCCCGTTCCTCTTTCAGTGCTGAGGGACTGTTTTTACGTGACAGGGTGTCAAACAGCCCAGTGTGCTGGGATAGCAACCATGCGCTGTGCCTGGCAGCACCTGAACCAGATCTTTGGGCGCTGTGGTACGTGGCTGCCATTGATGCCGTGAGGAATTCTATGTTTGTGCTTCTTTATGTCCCTGCTGTGGGTATATGAAAGGGACCAACCATGCCAGTTCTGTGCTCTTTCAGATATATCCCATTAGAATGGAATACACGTTACAGCTCTGGCTACATGGCTTCATGTGTGGCTCCAGCTTATTTATTTTTTGTCTGGGTTTGGCTTTTAGTTGCTCTGTAGACTAGGTTATTTTTGGTGCTTTCTTTGATAACTCTGTTCCTGTGACATGCTGCGGAGCCCGAACTCCTCTGGGAACGTCCCAGAAATGCACACAAACATCAGCCCTGTAGCTTCTAACGCTCAACATACGGAGTTTTCAGAAGGCCTGGACACCTAACGGGACTCCACAAACCCACTCTGGAAGCCCGAGAAGGGTTCCAGCAGTTTCCTCAAAGGCTGCATTCATTTCCTTGCAAGGCTTCCACAGAGGAACAGCTTGTTAGAGGGACCTGTGGAGCTTGGAAGCTTTGCCAATAATAATTCAGGCCCAATTCTGAAGTCAAATATTTAGCTAAACAGAGACTGTCTGATGACTGGATTAAACACAGACTGCATCTGAGCGAGCTTGACACTTCAGGTTTTTGTCAGTGTCCATTTCACGAGCCTATAATTCCATTTTTCCTGTCTTCCCAGACTCTGCTCATGCTGTGTGGTGTTTCAGATAGCACAGAATGAGGTATTTCAGCAGAGATGTTGCTCCTAGCTCAGGAAGCAGCCTGAATCACAAAGTGATGTTCTTTGCTTTAGGCTTAGGAATAATCCAGTATTATGGGATTGGGAGGAAATCACGTTAGAGAAAGGGTTGGTTTGTTTGTTGGTAAGGAAAAGTCTCAAGGAACCAGGCAGAGATGTCAGAGGGGGTTGGTGAGTGAGCCTTGCCAGTGTGCTGCATGGTGCTGACACAGATAGCTCAGTCCATATTAGCAGCAACTGGAAGTTTCAGCTGGTGATTTGGCACTTCCCTCTCCTGTCACTCTCACTTCCCAAAGCCGATAGGCCTTTAAATCCCTTTTAAAGATAAATGAGCTTAAGCTTCTATGTAGCTTTGAAAGTGAAGCTTACATGTAATTAGCACTGTGGCAGAGGTTGTTCCTGACAGTCAGGCCACTCCTGTTGATCCCTGACCTCCACACAGAGCTTACTGACAGGAGTCCACTACATCTTCCACCTCGGTATATTCCCCTTCCAGCTGTGGAGAGCTGGGCTCACATCTATCCTGCAGGAATACATGAGAGGTAAAAAAATACCTCCCCAGTATCTTTTGTACCTGAATGATATCTTAGAAATAACATAGGAGAAACAATTTGTTATTTCCGTGATACTTGGCAGAGGGAGGTCTATACGAGCGCATCGTGTTCAAACTCTCTTAGTGCCTGAGTACCCGTGACCAGTAGCTGGGAGATTACTGGTTTGACAATCTGTATCTCATGGTGATGATCGGGTCGCAGTGGTCATTCTGGCTGTGCTTTGAACTCTTTGCCTCACTGGAATCATGGAACCTGGTCTTTCAATGCCAGGAATGTAACACTAGTATGGTCTTAAAACATCTACTCTGTGACCAAAAGCAAATGTCGCAGGAAAGGATCTAAAGGCAGAATATTCTTTCTTGAATTTAAGAAGAGAAATGGTGCGATGGAGCCGGAGTCCCGGCCCTCCCTGGTTTGAACGTGATAGTTAACTGAGCAAGTGTTTGGTTATGGGAGGTGGGAACGGCTGCCTCGTATAAACCAAGCAATAATCGGGACACTGGATCCTAATCCCCTCACTGACATGCCTGCAGGCAATGTTTTTATTCTCACTTTACTGCTTGTGTAAAAAGAGGGAGGATCCTCTGTTTCCTGGGCCTCTGAGGACCATCTGGCTCCTAAAGGCAATCTCTCCCTGTTCTTTTCAAGACAAAAGTGCAGCTGAAATGTGGGATCTTTTAACCATAAACCCAAAGTGCTGAAACCTACTTCCAGAGGCACAGCCCTGAGCTGCTCTTATGCCCTGCTGAAGGACTCAGTGCAAAAGTTGAAGTGAAACAGAAAATTGTGTTTGAGGATTTAATAAAAGCAAAGTGGAAGCAAAAGGTTGCTCAGCGATGCCATCGCTCCCTTCTAATCTGACCCCATGGAAAACCATGGAGTCCAACAGGAGCAGGCGAGCACAGTGCAGCTTTGGAAGTGTTTCATTTCTGTCTCTCAGCAATTTTCTTCCAGAGCCCAAAACATCTGTCTCTGCCTCCAGCCACATGCAAGTGCACCGAGAGCATTTTGTTCCAAGCCTAATGAGTAATTTTATGGTCTTGGAATTGGAGGCAGGGGGAGGGGGCTGGGACAGCAGCCGGAGTCATGCGTTCTACAAAGGAGCTGTGCTGATGTCAAATTGTAGCCTGATGATTTTCATTTCACTGCAGCCCACCAGGCTTCCCTTTAAAGTCCTCTGCCGGAGTTGCTGGTGATCAGTGCAGGAACGGCTCTGACATGGGCTTCTGCATTCCCAGGGCTTCTTCACTGCTGGGCACAACAAGAAACATGGAAAATAATGACATCAGTGGAGAGGAGGTGGGGGAGCTCAGCTGGGCGTCAGCTCCGCTCTGTGTGTGGAGAGAGCGCACGTGAATGCAGAGAGCACACTTTGCCTATCCTGCCTCTGGCTTCAGTGCTCAGGAGGGATGAGGGAACAAACAACCCCGGGCAGATGTGTAATCACATCATTCAGGTGTCGAGCAGATGGGGCTGAGATGTGGCGATACACGTGGTCTGAGAACAGGTATAGAATGAACTGATTCAAACTGTCACTGGTCTCGGCAGTGTTTTTAAAGCACAACCCCAGCTTTCTCTTTGAAAAGGACAGGGTTATCTGTAGAGAGAGATAATCTGTACACAGCACAGGAAACAGAAGGCAGATGTTGTCATATGTTTATCATATATTTCCACCACAGGGTCTTCCTTTGGGACAGGCTTGCAGATCCTAGGCCTCAGAGCAGGACTTGCACATGGAAGGACTGTGATGTGTTTATCCAGGTCCGATTATACAGAGCTCTTCCTCCACCTGCCCAAGTTCTCTTGGTCTGAAAAGCACGTTTATATTCACTCACTGTGACTCAGCCATTGAGTCTGACTCATTTTCTTGCTGTTACTCATAGAAAGGAAAAGCCAAATGGCAACCAGTCTGTGCCTGTAGCCACCTGTAATTCTCCAGCTTTCTGCTGTTACTCTCTGGATGAGTTTCTGTTTATCGACACTAACACACTTATCCTGCTGAAGCTTTTAATACTTTCTACAGAGGAAGACTGATTAGAAAATAAATTTTCTACCCCTAAAGCAAAGAGGAAGTGTGCTGAATCTCCATGGCTGCTTGTGAAGTTCCTGAAATGGGACTATTTCAAGTGGGCACTTCACAAAGGGATGGGACCAGAGGGAGCAACCACCAGGCAGAACTGGGAGCAGCTGCAGAATTGCCGCAGCTCCTGAGCTGACCTCTGTGGTCTCAAGGAGGTTGCTGGTGGTCTGTCTCTTTAAGGTGCTCAGTGCTAGGAGCTCCTGCTTCCAGCAACGATGACTTGCTGGTCACCAGAAATCTGTCTCACACATTCTCTGGGCTGGACTCCCCACTGCAACGGAAGGACTTGAGCTGCTTGGGGTTCTGTGGGCTGCCAGTCCTCAAAGAAAGGGATGGTGTTTTACTCTGTGTAAGCCTCTGTTGCACTGCCAGCTCGGGAGTCTCTGCTCACTTCAGACCTGGCTGTTGCTTACTTGCACATATTTTGGCCTCTCATCAGGGTGAAGGGAAACACCAGGCCCTGGTTCCTTTTCTTGCAGTGTGATAGGTGGCTTATTCTGCGCTAGAGACCGCAGGAGCTTGAGTCAGAGTTGAAAACCTCACCCAAGAGAAGCTTTAGCTATGAGGTGGGAATTGGTGCCTCCCACTACAGCTGGGCCAAACCCAGACTTTCCCATTTCAGTTTCATTTCACATAAAAACTGCACAGGAGAGCACAGTTCCAGGTGGGTGGGCTGTCCAGAGGACAAGGACGTATCCTGGGTATGGAGCAGGGCTGTGTTAGAGCTCAGGCAGTTTCCTCTTGGTTGTGGGAAGCTGAGGTTCAAGTCACCAGGCTGAGTCTTCCAGAGGGCAACTTGGCCTTAAACCCAGCTCTCCCTTCTCAGCAGTCTGCTGCTGGGTGAAAGGCCACCATGGGGTTCTGCTCTTTCATCATTCTCCTGGATCCCATCTTAAGAGTTTTGATAAGAATTGTTCCACAGACTCTCAAATGGAAAGCTGGGATTTCGGTTATTTTCTGGTGGAAAAATATTTAATCGGAAGTATTCCTTGGCATGCTTTCAGCTGGCACACTGCCTGCCCCTCTCTGAAAATATTGCTCATTTTGAGTGCAAACGGTGCTTGTGAGGGTGGTTTTTTTGCTTGCAATGCCTCACTTGGGTTTCTTTTTGCCTCAAGCAGATGATGGGAGTTGGCCTCTTGTTGCATGGCACTAAAGTGACCTCCTGGGGCTGCCTGCGTGTCCCGCTGCCCTTCATGGCAGAGCGTGGCTGAGTGAGGCTGGAGTAGTTCTGTAGCATGTAGGGAGCAGGCACTGCCCTGCTGCTCCTGGCTGTCTGCTCTTAATACCCGCCACCGCCCCCAGCTCTGGCAGCCGTGTTTGCAAAAAGCTCTGCAGGCAGTGGAAGTGAGCTGGTTTCTTCATGACAATGTAGTTATCCTTTTAAGGGAAAATTCCCTCTGGGAGCCAACCCTCAATTACCTCCTGCTCCAGTGCCTTCTTGCTAGAGATGGCTTGTAGCACAGCTGAGTTACAGCCACAGGAACTCAGCTGAGTGCCCAACTGCTAGGGAAAAAAAATTAATTCCGTTGGCTTCTGTTGTTTGCTGAATCTAGAAATTGGGGTCAGAACCCAATGGCTGGCTCTCCTCATCAGTGCGTTTGTGCAGAACCAATCTGCGGATGCTACATCCTCAAACCCAGATGCTACCTATTCCCATGGTATTTATGGCATGTGCAGACCCCTGTGTGCGTGTTCTCCCCTAAAGCAGTTTGTTGCAATATTTGGGAGCTCTAGGTAGGACAGGACTGGTGATAATTAGCTAATGCAAGTATCTGCTAAATGCCAGGGAACTGGGGTAGGCAGTGGCTGCATTTCAATTTGCTGTTATTCTCTGTGGTGAATGGGAAGGGCCCTCCAAAGGTCCTGATTTGAAGGCTGAAAAATTCCTTCTATTCTGCTGACATGTCTCATAGTCCACGGGAAGGATGTCTAACCAGGATGGGGCTGCTGTGGATGTTGCCCTCTGCCTCTGTCTCAATGAGCAGAACAGGAGCTGTAGAGAACAGCCTGTGCTCTTTCTATTCTATAGGAATGGTGGCCTTGGCTGCAAGCCCCCAAATTTACATCTCTTGTGTTTAGTGCTGAAAATGCTTTCATTCCAAACAAGCGGCTTAGTAGAAGAACATGACACTCTTGAATGCAAGAATTCACTGTCACGGGAATGAGACCAGACTCCTTACAGACGTTCTAGGGATTCCTTTTGATGTCTACAAATTTACTGGGATTGTGTGGGCATTTTCTCTCATTTAAAAAACCAGCCCTGTACCTGTGCAGCTAGCTTTGTCTTGAGACAAAATAAACGAACCACAGATCATGGCCTGATTGGATCATCTGAGAATGAAACAATGCCCCTTTGAGGAGCAGAGGAGCCAGGCTGGAACCTTGTGCCTCATTTTGAATGAAATGGACAGGAATCCTACTTTGTCTCCCCTGATGGGACTCAAAAACCTTTCACATCTTCTCGGTGTTCCCAAGGGTTTAAGTTCTCTTCTCTTTAAATCGAGCCAGGAAAAACATTTTAAAAATTTTAAAACTTTTTTGAGCAAACAAGAGGCAATCACATGAGCTCCATCAAAATACGTAATTTCATATTTTAAAAAATGTTAGTTACTTAAAAAATTGTAAACCAAAGTGTTGAAATTGTGTTTTCGAGCTGCAGAGCAAAATTGTCTCCTTTTGAAATGTCTACTTCTCAAAAATTTTTTGGTACAGTTTTTTAAACCAGCACACCTTTCCTTATCTGCAGTCCTCTGGTAACAGCCTTGCATTGCTGTTTTGACCGGAAAATGTTTTGCCAGAAAATTTCTCACCAGCAACTCCCACGAGGCCCTGATTCCACCCTTGAAGGTGGGTGGTTTTGAACCCATCTGGATAGAAGAGCAGAAGTGTGGCTAAGCTGAGAGCAGTCCTGCCCTTTGAATACATGACTATTGTTTGCATTGGTGACCTTTCACAAGTTCATTAGCTCTTGGCCATGGAAAACAAGTGGAATATATTTACCTTGCTCAGGAAATTCAACCCATGCTGTTGAAAATTCAGCGTTGCTGCAGAGAAAGAGCCCATCAGAAGCTCTGTGGTTGGACAGGAAGGTTATCCATGGGCTGGGGTATCTCCTGTGACCTCCCTTATGACCTCTGGCCATGTTTTTTCCTTCATTTTCCCCTCACCACCATCTCTTGCAAAGCTGTGCAACACATGAAGAACTGGGCAGTGCTTTGCTGTCATGGTGATGTGGTCCAAACAAACCCAGAAGATTTTGCCAGAATTTCAAAACGCGCTTCTTGTTGCGAATGAAATAACAGAGGAACTTGCAGTTTTGTTTGCCCAGTTAGTCATGCTGGCTTGCATATCTGTTGGACTTTTGGAGATCTTCTCGTGTTTTATCAGTTTCAGCGATAAATATCCCAGTGTGCGGTGGTGTGCTAGATAACTTGTACCTAAAACAGATTAGCATTTGTCCTCCAAGACACATTTCTCTCTGTGCAAGGCACGTTTCTCTGGAAGGAAAAAACATATTTCCTCCAAAACCAGAGTTTTTGTGGAAAGGGAAGGGAAAAATATTAATATAGTCAAGACCTCCACAAGCATCTGAAACTATTTAGAGACCAAGAGGGAATTAAATGTTTCAATAAAGGGTAAAGGAAAGTCAGTAATCAGCATTCAAATATCCTGATTTCTGGATATGCCCTGCTGTGTAGTTCTGTGGGGAAGGAGAGTTTGAATCTGTTTGCATTGCATAAATGTCATAGCCTTACCCATGAATGACAGCTAGTACTTGGCATTGCATTCCCACGTCTTGCCCTCTTCCCGCCTCTGACCTCCTCTCCTGATAGTCTCTGCTCCAGATGGCTTTGTCTTTTTCCCCAGAACATCTCCAAAATATTTCAAGTTCTTATTTCTTGTTTTAAATGAACTATATCGTAGATATAACAGATATAGACAGTATTTTCATAGTATGTCTTATCCACTTATGGGCTGGGAATACAAGTTCCTTAACTGTCATATTGCCCAAAACAAGCAGGATTTGAAGGTCCATTCCAATCCCTGCTAAGGGTTAGAAAAATCATCAAAGGACAAATTCTCAGAATTGGTTTTTTTTGTTTGGTTGTTTTTTTCTGTTTTTAGAGGCACTTCATGTGGTCATCTGATATTCTGGTTATTTAATGTTTATTGCAAAATGTCACAGTTCACCAACTAAAAATAAAAGTATCTGCTGCAGGAGAATGAGTTTGGAGCCCGCCTCTTCAACGCTCTGTGCCTTTGCCTTCATTCTGCAGGGTGAGAAGCTCCATCATCTCTCCTGGTTGCACCACAAAGCAAAATTAATTCATGGCCATAAAACACCTTTAGGTCTTTAGGACTGGAAGATGGTATAAGAGAACCACCAATAGAGGTAGTTCTAGCTTGGAACGTTTTGATTCCTTTAATTAATTTATTTTGAGCTAATAATTTTTAAATTAATTTCCTGACTTTGAAGAATGCCCATGTTCCAAAGCACAAACTTACCCTTCATGGGTGTGGGGTGGAAATAGGAAATGTAAAAATGGGGACTGTAGACGCAGGGGATGTAGAAACTGGATTGTAATTCTGGTAAAGGTGGGAGTAAGGATTTTCCTGGCAGCAGCACAACTAAAACTTACGGAAAGTTTCTATCAACGCAGCGTTGAGCTTTCTAGAGATCAGTTGTTCTGGCAGAGAACGGGCATGAGATGGAAAAGTAGGGAGAGATGAGAACTGAAATCTGGAGCAGAAGAGGAGGATCCATTTCGGGAGAGCAGGCCAGGCTGCGGAGGTGTGAGCAGGGCCTGCAGGGGCACCACATTAATCCTCTCACAACTCCTCAGCGAGAGGGAAGCCAGGGTTAAAGACCTGAATAGCCTGTGAGGTTTATCATTCCCTGAGTCTGTTAATGTTTTGTAACGTCACCTACCAGGGGTTGTCACAGGAATATGGTGGGTTGCTTAGCTGTGAGGTAAGGCACTAGAACACAGTGACTAAGTTTCCTAGAATAAATTAAGCCCTGGCTTTTTGAAGTGTGTGAATTTTCACAGCATAACAAAACAGTGATCTCCATTCTCTAAACACTGTGGGTACCTTTCGTGTCTACGAATTTTCTGACTCTTAAACTGGAAAGGGGAAATGTTGGAGAGCTTCACCGTTGATGACTCATGTTTAAGATAAAACACGCATTTTTTAATAGCAAGAATAATTAGTCATCAGTGTAGGCTAGCTCAGGCTGTAGTAAATCTTTTGGCCCCCTGGGACTGAAGAGATCTTTCTGCTCCTTTTCAGTTGCAAATTATTGAGTTCTGTAGGATCACAGTAAGGAATCTAGGACCTGCATTGTCTATTTCAGAGTCTATTGCACAAGACCGTCTCTTCGAACCAGTAACCCATGACTAACCATTGAATTAAGAGCAAGTCAGGCAAATGAATCATATGCCAGTCCTATGTATGTTTTCTTTTGCTTTTTTTTACATTTTTCATTGTTTCACATAGTGCTAGATATTTCCCTTCCTTACCAACACCAATTTCAGGCCAAAATGTGATGTGTTGTGTTTTCTTAATGAGAGAAGAAGAGAATGCCTTTCCCTACCACATATCTGTAGAAATCACCCCTGTATTGGAGATTCCTTTGAGGAACAGCCCCCTTCCCAACAAGGGGCTAGAGGGCTTGCTAACCACAATTTTTTACCCAAATGAATGTTCTTATTGTGTAACAGGATGGCACGTACACTTGTACTCTTTTCCCTGTTTCCTCGTAACTTTTGAACCTACTGACCAATTTTGGACCAGTTATTGCAGAAGGGAAGCAGTCACTGTGACACCAGCTCCTTCTCTTGCTGCAGCTTCCTGCCATCTGGGCAGAGGAATAAGGCTCTGGTGTTGCTCACCACCAAAGGAACAAGTGCTGAGTGGGTTCCACATTCTGTAGACGCCAGCGAGTCCACATGAATGCGTTAAGAGCAGCCCAGCCAGCTCTGCTGGAGACTGCGCTTGGTGAGGTGATGCTTCTCACTGCTTTCCAGGAGGAGATCCTGGCCTCGGCCATGCTTTCTGGCCAGGGCAGCCAAGCTGGCAGGCAGGGATGAGTCAGGAACTGCTCTGTGTGCAGCAGCAGCTCCAGCTCTGTGCCAGCTGCAGCCCCCAGTGCTTCTCTTTCCTCCTCTCTTGTGGTTAGCACAGCACCAAGCTCACCTCAGCCTGACCACAGCCTGTGCAGCATTCCCTTCTCCAGAGCAAAACCTTAATGTGTTGCTTCTGGTGGCGTTTCCTTGTTCCACTTTAGCACAAATGACTCTGAAACAGCAGATTTTTAAAAGGAGGTTTTATTGCCAAATCTCAAAGCTCTTTACAAGCAGGAGACAAAGTGCTGCCTTTCCACGGGCTGCAGCAGCTGCTTTCAGATCGTCATCCACACTTGCTCACTTGCAAACTCACTTCCTTCCTGTCACAGACATGTAAACTGGTGGCACAGCCCAAAACACAGACTCACACTCCAGCACTCCAAGCCCAGAGGGTTTTCAGGCACAAAACCCCCAGCCTTAGTGCAGCCAGGAATTAGATGCAAGTTTAAATGCATGTTTAAAGAAAGATTGGAGAAAAAAAAGTGCATGGTGGCAGGATGTACGCTGAAGATGGGAGTTGTCACAGAAGGCTGGATGTTTTAGGATGAAACTGCTAAACCTATTAGAAAAAATAGTTAAAACCAAGAGTCTCTAACATAGCATTTGCAGCAGTAAAGTTACTGGGTGATACAGAGATTCCACTTAAGTTATACCTATTTACAAGACATAATACAAATCTAGTAAGATCTGTTAGTACAGCATATACAGTAATTAGCTGTAGCTTGTAAAATGATTTAATTTGCTCATTTCCTAACAGGTAGAGGGTATTTATCTGTTAGGAATCCTACTGATGGGTATTCAGTAAAATGTCAGACATTTATTCATTGAATATTGAGTATAATATAAAAATATACAGTAAATATAAGCACATCCTCTAGGTTTGGGTGTAACAGAGAGGGATGTCTGGGTATTTTCACCAGCGCTTTGCCAGACGAATATCCACAGAACACACCGCCACAAGAAAACGCCGAGGAGAGCAAGAGCATTTGTATATAAATTAGGGGACTGAGCTACCCCATAAGCTGTTGTCATTCTCCTGGATTTCAGGTCCAGGCTTTGATTTGCCTGTCCTGAAGTTTAGGACTGGCTTCAGCTTTGGGATATGAACCTATATCCAGAGTTTGCCCTGGTTTGTGTATATTCCTGTTAGTGTGAACTGGGTTTTCCCCCATCTATCTCTTGTTATAGAACTGCATCTTGCAAAAGCCTGCCTGCTCTCTGGAGCTGATGTCCCTTGACTTCCAGTGCACACCAGGTTCTGACAGCTCACATTCATACCACACAGTGTTCGGTAAACAAAAGTGCACATGCAGAAAAATACATTTAAATAGCAGATAGGCACTGAATGTTGTCCGTGTTCTTAGCCCTTGTCCTAAGTGTGTCTGGAAAGGTGAATATGACCCATAGTTCACACTGAACCTACAGCAGCAAATGGCACAGATCCGGAGTTTGCTCCAGGCTGTGTGCCTCGGGGTGGGCTTAGGACACTGGAAACTTCTTGTCTCAAAGCAAAGCTTTTTGGCACCTGAGCCCTGAGTGTTTGACTGTGTAGAACTTTCCACGTGACAGAATAACAAGTGAACTCTCGTACAACATCTATGGCTGTCTTGAGAGGGGGACTCACTACCAAAACCAAGGCTAGTTTAATCAAAAGAGGCAGAAGCATCAGTCATGGTCACTATCTGTCTTGCTGGCTCCAAGTGGTGAAAACCAGGGTATTTGGAAGCCCAAAGCCAACCTTTCTGTGCTCAGACCTGAAGTACCTATGCCTAGCCTAAGAGGAGGCTCAGATGAAACTTTACTGCTGCTGTGGGTGGTGTTTGCAGCCCCCTGCAGACTTGTGGGACCTGGGAAATTAGAAGAAAAAGAAATGGATGAGCTAAGAACAAAGTGCTGGCAAATGAGAGAAAAGAGTTTAGGTAGCATGTCACTCCTTAAAACCAGACTGGGGAGATTGCCATTTTCCATGTTTCCGGAGCTTGGCTCAAGCAAAGGAGAAGCCCTCTGGGCTGTCACACAATTCTCCCAAAACAACTATAGAGAACAGAGGAGAGGAGCAGCTCAGGTATGGGGCTATACGGCAGCAGTGCAAAGATATGATTGTGCCACTGCTGTAATCACTAAAGACCACGGGAACTGTGGTTGCTCCCAGCAGGTGGACAGGGAAGCTGTGGGAATTGTGCTGGAGCCTTCTGCAATGCCTTCCTCACACCCTTCTGTAGCAATGCATTTTTCATATACTCAAGCCATTGGGACCAGCCCCAAAGTTTTGTGTGCAAAAATGCCTTTCCCTCCATGTGTGTCAATTAGAGAGATCTGGGCCAAACCATGGCTCTCAGGCTGACCAGGACACAGCAGGTAGAGATGTGTTTAGTGGGAAGGGGGATCTCGTCCAGACCCACTGCCTGATGTGCGTGCTCCTGTCAGTTACATCCCAAGACAACATTAAGGGAACACACATCTCCAAAGCTCCTTAGTGACAGCTCTCCTAGGAAGCTCCTGGACACATGTTCTCCAAATGCTGGACTATTGGTTCCTAACAATGCTGAGGGGATTCAGAGTTACCAGATAGGTATGGTCCTCAATAATAAATGTGTTGTCCTGGTAGAAGACTCACTCACAGGCCAAGTGTAATCTCAATTTCCATATTAAGGAAAGAGGAACAATCAATAATTGCCTGGCAATGGTGCTTTGAGACTTGTGTTCATTCACGCAGTGCTTAGCACATCTAAAGCACTGCAGAGCCAGCCTCAAAGTGCCTTCATACAGCTGCTCCACATCAGGGACACTGCTTGGAGTCAGAAATTGGCCCGTTTGGTTTGCTTCTGTGTGAGGTCACCTTTTAACTGTGGATGTGGTTTCATGAGTATCTTTGGAGAAGATTAAACCGTTTATCTTTACATTCCTAGATGTCACTGGGCCAGGTGGTCTGGGAAACCATGCCAGCAAGTGAACAAACACTGACTGCGTTTATCCTTAAATGATTTAACTGGGAAAACCAGATAGGTGCCAGTGTAACCTGGTATTTGCTTGTCTGTAAATACAGAGAGACGGGCTTTTGCTAGAATAGCCATTCTGCTCCTTTCAAAAAATCTGGTTTGGTCTCATTACCCACTAATTTTTAAGGCCTGATCCATTGAAAGGACTTTGGACAGAATCCTTAAAGAGCATTCACATTTTTGAAACTGTTCACTGTCCTGTAACCTTCTGCTGTGCTAAGAGGATTAGAACCAGACTGGTATGTACAACATGAAGAAAGAAAGATCCTATAACTGAAAGCTCAATTCTGTCCCACAAACATGGTGTGTGCACAGCAAAACACCACCTTTAAACACTGGCCTCGCAATGGTACAAATCATAAATGCAAATGCTTAGCTTTGATTTTGGGAAAGAAGTCTCTGCAGAGTGTGTCAGGGAGCACTTCTCCTATAAAGAGTCACTAGATCCTTTTGCTTTTCTTTCTGTTTCTGTGTTCCTTCTTTTTTCAGTTCTCCAAGACCTTTAATTTCTTGCAAAACTTGTGTAGCTTGCCGAAGTTGTTCTACTGCCTCATTGAGCAACGTCTCTGCCATCACTGGGGGTCCATTTTCCCCCTGGGCCTGTTCCAATCCTTCACGTAAAACCTTCTGCAGAAGCTTTTCTGCTTTTTCCCTTTCATTAGCAACTTTCTCCTCCATTTTAGCTAAGCATTGATGGGAATCCTTTGGGAAACCTTGGCCTGGAAGTGCTCTCTGTTTATTTTTGGAATCCGAGAGTAAGTCTCCCAGAGAAGAAGAGCGAAGTTTGAGACCTGAAGTGTTTTCTGCAGAATCTTTCTTCTCAGTAGTTGCTTTTACGCTCTCATGGTCTGTTTCTGTAGCTAAGGAAGTCTCTGTCTCTTCTGCTGAAGTTTGCTGTTCCTTCTCGGCTGCGGTCCTCCCATTTCCTCCTTCTGTTTCAGCTGTTGGGGATGTGAACTCTGCTACCTCGCTGGCTGTGATCCCGTTCACCGGGGGCCTGGAGCTGCCAGACTCCTGCTCTTCCCAGCCCCCAGCTTCCAGGTCACCATGGCTGGAGTTCACTGTGGCAAGCATTTTCTCTGACAAAACCTTAGGAGGAACAGGAGGCTTTGTAACATCTGCAGCAGCAATCTCAGCCAGGTTGTCTTTGCCATCATCTCCTGATGATTCCAAGTCTTCTGTCTTTTTAGGTTCAACGGTTGGTTGGTCCCAAGCTACTTTCAGCTTGTCTGGCACACTCTTAGGAAGCGGAATTGGAGCTTTTGCTATAACCCTGTTGCTGACCTCAGTGAGGCTCTCCTTGTTCTCCTCACTTGGTGCTTGGCATTCTTCCACATTCTCCTCTGGACTTAGAGAGTCCTCTTCCTTGGCATTTACACCCTCCTTTGATGTGATGCCTTCCTTAAGCTTCTTATCTGGAGGCAACGGAGGAGACAGAGGTTTTTTATGTTCCTGGTCAGGAATATTGTTCTCTGCCTCTTGGTTTTCTTTTGTGCCAGTGGGTTTTGTAGGTGGCATAGGTGGCTTTGGAGGTTCTTTTTGAGGTGGTTCATTGTCACTTTCACTGATAGTGGAATCAAAGGTTGGGGGTCCATTGTCTACTATATCCAGATCTAGTCGCAGGATACCATCTGATGTACACTTGGCAGCCTGAAAAACAAGAAAGTTAGTTTTCAGTATCTATCCCATCACTGATCCTGTGTTTGATCCTTTAACTTCAAGTTAAAGTGCAAAACCCTCACATCCAGCATGGCAAGCAAGGGGTTGCTGCTTCAAGCTGAAAGAGTTGGGGCTGTTCAGCCTGGAGAAGAAAGGGCTTCAGGGAGACATTAAGAGCCCTTTCCAGTGCCTAAAGGGGGCTTCCAAGAGAGCTGGAGAGGGACTTTTCACAAGGGCATGGAGTGATAGGACAAGGGGGAATGGCCTTAAGCTGAAAGAGGGCAGATTTAGATTTGATATTTGGAAGAAATTCTTCGCTATAGGGGTGGTGAGGCCCTGGCACAGGTTGCCCAGAGAGGCTGTGGACTCCCCATCCCTGGAGTGTTCAAGGCCAGGCTGGAAGGGGCTCTGAGTAACCTGGTCTAGTGAAAGGTTCTCTGCCCTGGCAGATGATTTTTAAGGTCCCTTCCAACCCAAACTAGCCCTTGATTCTAAGAAAGGCACAGAACTTACTTTACTACTTCCTTTGAGAAGAACAACTTAAAGCCTGTTCCGCAATAACCTCATTTCTTGGTTTTCCTGTGGGCGCTAGTGTTAAGCTCTGCCTTTTTATTCTTTGTCTTGTGGTAGTGGGATCCCTCTGCCCCCTTCATGTACAATGTGCCTCCTCAAAGGCTCACTTTTCTGCTTTTGAGCTTGTCATAAACCAAGTTGATCTTTGGATCGCTTGGCCAGGGATTGTAATCCTGTTGCCTTCTGCTTGCATCTTCCAACCTGATGCCATCCCTGGGCCAAGCCTCAGCTGGTTAAACCTCCTTCAGACCACAGGCTGTGTGCAAATCTCACTAGTAGGGAGGTTTTCCTAAAAAGGATGGACTTAGCAAAGACATTGCAGCGTGTAAGCTCAGTGCCCCACGGGGAGAACCGCGGTGACAGTTCCTGTGTGAGGGAACCCAAAACCACACAAAGGCATAGCTGCAGCCAGGGCCAGGCTCCTGCAGTGCAGAGAGTTTAGTTAAAGCCTCTCTTTGCCTTTCCAGCCCATCAGAGAGATGGAGGCAAGCTGCATCCCGGTGGCTTGGCCCTGACCCATCCTCTGAACACTGAAAATCAATGTTCATGCCATTTCCTTCATGAACCTGCAGCCAGCAGCCATGATACACATCTTTCTGCAGGCTCTATCCCCTCATTCCTGCTTCTAAATTTGTAAGCCAGTTTCCCCTGATTTTGGCTGAGGGTGAGAAGTCTTACAGGTATTAACCTCAGAAGTATCTCGTGAAAATAGTGATCTGAGCAGGGAAGAGAGATGTTTATAGTGCCTAGGGACTAAAGCCTGCCACCTTACTGAACCCATATTAGGCAACAGAATCCACACTTCATTGCTGCTGTGACTTTTGTCGTGTTTTCTTCTGCAGTTTCCTGGAGGATGGGAATCTATGATTCATTCTCATGCATTTCTCTGGGAGAGACGCTCTCCCTCCATTTCTATGCAAAGTAAAAAGTCTGAAGGCATCTCATTTTCTGCACAAGGGTCATCTGAGTGTTGTGCAGGCACATAAGTCACAGTCTTGGAAGTCTGAAGAAAGAAGGTTTGATTTAAAAACCTTCCTAGCTTGAGATTAATGCTCTGCTAAAATATCAATCTGTCTGTAGAAACTTTTTCATAAATCACAGGAATCAAACATTAGTAAGAACCTCTCCCCTGGAAATGAAATGCAGGTTTATTTTGTGTTTTTTCTTTTTTTTTTTTTTTAGTGACAGACCCAAAAAATCAGTTAAAAGTAGACAGGTTAGTCTATAAAACTGCCTGGGAGAATAATGTATTCTGTTTCAGATCTAGGGAAGGGCTTGCAAGCTTGAAAGCTCGTCTGCTTTCTCCGATTAGCTTAATAAAAATACAGCTCCTGCCCGTGGACCGTGCAGTTCTTCTACCTTTAGACCACTGTGGCTACAAAATTATCGCATCTTTGAAAATAAATATAGGAGCTTTGGTCTCTTCTGATGAAAATGAAACTCTAACGGCTCTTACCAGATGGTGAAGCAGCCTATGAGTTACGAAAAGCTAAATATATGATAACGTGTTGCAGCAGATAGAGATCTATGGGAACCTGGAGCTTTGTTGGAGAGGTGTTGGCACAGTCTTTCCTGGAGGAAAGTTGTTTCCCTCGCCAGCTTTCTCTGGGCTGTCCATACCTGAGGTTTTCCCTGGGCTTTGGTACCCGAGTGGAAGGAGCAGCTCTCAGTGATCCCAGCTGGTGGGATGGCTCACTCCAACAGGGTGCACTTACCTCCTTTAGGTGACTTCTCGTGGGTGGCCGGCGTCCATGGGACACCTTCACCCTGTCCCGAGTTACGTGGTCCAAGGAAAGGCTCTCGTCTACTTTCACCTTTAACAGGGGGAAGAGGAGGGAAACAAATAAAGGAAGAGGGTGATTCATTTCTCACGATATGTCTATAAAGTTGTCACTGACACATATGAAATGTTGAAGCATTTGGAGACTATTTCACCACTAGTCTTTACCTCAGAACTCAGTTACAGCCTGCCTGCAAAGCCCTGCATGTATGTGATGGATATTTAGGGTCTCAGAGGTTCGCAATGGCTAAAGTTCTCTCCACCTAAGGGGCAGGGAAGAAAGGACACAAGGAGCTTTGTCCTCGCTGCACCCCGTGCTTGGACCAGCTCCTGCATGTGGCAGAACACAGCACCAAAACTGCTGTTTCCATCTTAGAGGTGAAAGCTCATTAATAACCGTGACCTGACTGTGAACTGTATCAGCAACACTTCGTTACAGCCCTTCCCTTCCACAGCTCTAATGACTGCAGGATGCTGAGGAGAAGGTGTGAGCAGTGACCTGGATTAATTGCAACTCCAGCTGAATTAACAAATTTATTTCCTGGAATCGGACGAGAAATCCACAGCCTCACATTCGTAAGGAGGGAGGTCCCAGTGCCTTGACAGGTATTCCTCTGTGCTGGCTCTATGACCACCCACCCACACTGTGATGGCCAAGGGCTGGAGTCTGCTCCACATGGAGGGGCAGCAGCAGTGACCAGGGACACTGAAACATCTGTGTGTCCTTGGTACGAGAAGTTTGTACAATAGGAAAGCTGGTGAGGGTGAAATAGGGATTTAGAGAGAAAAATGGCTGGTATGGCAGAGTGGTTTTACAGCTCCTCCAGGGGAGAACAGATAATCCAAGCCAGCTGAGGGCTTGACCCATTAGCCTGTGCCGGGCCTGTGTGGAAACACTTTAAATCTGAGGTTTGATCCTTACTGGAATGAATATTAGAGGCTGGCTCCCTCTGTAAGGAGGATAACCCCACACCACAGGGCAGGGAGGTGATCTGAGATCTCAGCTTGCTGTGCTGGTGAAGGGGGTGCAGAGTTCACTGCCCACTGTACCCATACGCTTTTGCCCTCTGCCAAATAAAAGCAAAGGCCAACCTCTAGCACTGTATCTACGCCAGTTAGCCCTTTTCTCAAAACTTTTACTCATTGCTTTGGTTTCCTTTGCTAAACAGATCTTGCTGATTGCTTTGTCCCTCCTTACCCCGCTCGTTTTTTCTTGTGCCATTCCCATGGTGGTGGTTTTGTTCACTTCCTTTCAGTTACTGAAAGAGCTGCAAGAAGAGATGCTGCTCCTTTGGCTTAGCTCAGGGCCGATTTACAAACTAAGAGGGAGCAGGGCAAGGTTAAACAGGCTCTAGGTTGTGCAATTTTCATCCTCCCCTCTGTGCAGCAGGATGGGAGGAGAATTTGAAAGTGCAGGTGTGCTGGGGCCCGCTGAGAGGCAGGCAGGTTTGGCCAGGGCCATGGAGTAACTTTCCACCAGACTTCTCTCCAGACTGCAGGTGGAATAGCTGGTGGACGAAGGCACTTCAGACTTTTCCAGTCCTGAAGACTGGGCTATATCCTAACCAAATACCTCCATTTCCACCCTGCTTGGTGCTGAGGATCATGGCAGCGTGAGGAGGATGAGTCTCTCCAGGCTGCATCCCAGCTCTACATAACTCAGCACTGCAGCTGCTTCTCTGCACCGGCCATTTCCACTGGGAGAGGGGAACTCCCAGAAATCCTCTGATCCCAGGCTCTGAAGGGAAGGAACCTGCCCTACCTTGCACACCATCTTTCTCTCTCCTTGGACCACGGCTGGCATGCAGGAAGGATGGGGAGAAGAGGGGATCAGGCAAGTTCTGCTTTTAGCTAAAGGAGCCATGGATGAGAAGACACAGAAACATAGGAGTTTGAAAACTGTTTCTCTTACCTCATCAAACACTTTGTTTTTGCCTCTATTGATCCCTTCATTAAGAGCTTTTATCCACGATTCCTTTTCTTCCAAAGATGGAGCTTGAAATTTGATATCATGAACCTGCAAGAGCAGAGAGACAATTTTTGCCTGAGCATTCCTTGTCAGGACCAGAGGTACCTCTGAATCACTTCAGTTTCTATATAACAGCCAGTTCTAGCCTGTGTTTAAACTACAGATTCCTTTGTGCTTTGGCATAGCTCCCGTGAACAGGATTTTGTTATGCTGGACAGCTTGTTGCTGTAGTTTTATTTTGGTAACTACTAAAGTAGTAAAAAAGTACGTTTCTTCCTTCTGCAAAACACTTGGAATAGCTCTTGGAGCGTCAGTGAGTTGTACAGCAAATGATCACACTGCATAGAGTCAGACTGAAAGTCCAAGTCATACTGGCTGGTTCAGATGGAGTAAAATACTTTATGTCCCACTTCCCCCAGAATACAAGGAACGGGAAGGCTGCATGCAGTGGGCTCTGCCTGCTTCCCTGTTCCTGTGGCTCTGCAGAACAGAACTGATACAGGAATGTGGGGCACTGGTGTTGGCTGCACTAACCCTGACCCAGCTGGGCACGGACACGATGAGGCGTAAGAGCAATGTAAGTGCAAAAATTCACCCTATCTTTTTCTGTTTGCAGATGAAATCCATCAGTGAACGCTGCAGACAGGCACTCTCTGGGGTCTGAAGAGCTGCCCCAAGAAGAAGGGAAGAGCTGGCCATATAAGAGGGAACTGGCAAGAAGTATGGGTCACTAATAAGGAGGGAGGATGGGCTGATGACTGTATGGCCTGTCCTCCAGCCAGCCAGCTCTTCCCTTCCTTCAGGACAGCCCCATGGCTTTCCTCAGTGCTTCTACTCTCTTCTTGCCTACAGCAGGGACAACAGGCAGGGTGTTATTTACTTCACTGCTGTTTTCTCTGAGCACCTCACCAGTATTATGCAGCTTTGCCCCAGAGTACACTTCAGGTGAGAGAAATATCATCTTCACTTTACAGGTGGCTCCATGGCAGACCAGCTGGGATCCAAACAGCTCCATATAGTGCCCTAATCCACACTGCACAGGCACACAGGGATACTCCTGTGCTAAAGGACATCAGCAATGTTGCAAAATCAAGCACTTAAAAGTTAGACACTCCTAGTATTTACAGGCTGTAGGGATGTCAGCCTGCTGTGTGTGTTCCTCCTAGCACAGTCCCTAACAACAGGTTGGCACTTCTTACTAAGTTATTCCATCATGTGTTTTATCCTCCCAGGTCAATGTGTCTTATTGATTTCACTCTGCTTCAGCCCTGCCCTGAAAACAGAATTACAGATTCCCCTGACAGTCTTTTTTCTTTCCTGCTTATCGCTACAATATCTGGGGGGGCTTCACAAATTCCTTTTCAGAGCAACTGAAATTATCCACCTCTTACAGGTGGGGAAGTGAGCTACAGAGAGGCTTGCTCAAAACACAGCCTTGGGGTTTTGCTTAGAACAGTTTTTTGCAGATATTTAACATCCTATAGGTACTCTGCACCTTCCCACTGCCTTCAAGAGCGGTCGTAGCCTCAGCCTTTTTGTAAATGAGGACCCACATTCCAAAAATCACAGCAGTGTCTCTATAAAATGGACTATATTAAATGAGGGGGACAAAGCTAATGGTGACTGACAGTCGAGTGCTCTTAGCAGCTCCCTGTTCATGGCACAACAAAGCAGCAACTGTTCTGGGTCTCAGCAGCTTCTGAAGGGACCATCAGAAATTCGGCAGAACTGAAGCCTGATCTCCTTACACCCACTCTTGCTGTTAGAAACCAACTGTTCTTCCTTTCTGTATTTATTTCTCGTGTCAATGCCATGGATTTACATCACAGCTGCCAAGTGCCAGACACTCACAACCAGCATGGCAAGCAGGGAGTTAAGGAGTAATGTGGGGAAAGAGTCTTTATTCGATCAGTTTGCACGAAAGGTGACGGGACCACATGCCTTCCTGAGAACTCAAGAGGGGAGGTTAGGGCCTGACCCACAGCCCTCTGGAGAAAGAGCCCTTTGTCTGGGATGCAGAAGGGCCACTCTAACCAGGGAACCTAAGGGAAGGCAAGGCTCCAAAACAGAGCGACAGCCAGATTTTGTTTTAGTCCGAGCTGGCCTGGTTTTGTGTGTGCTTAAAAACTTTTTTTGTTTGGAAACGATTTTGCCCCAAAGCTTTGTGATTATAAAAGCTTATGAGAAAGCTCTACTTGTGAGCAGCTGAGCTGCTGCACTGCCTGGCAAAGACCTGGCAGCCTGCACCAGGGTTTAGAAATCTCCGTACATGTTGTTCAGGGGAAGGATCCCTGCCTCACTTCAAGCTTCCTCTTCCAGTGCCACTTTCTGTGGCTCATTCCAAATAAAGCCTCCCAGACTGTGACTAAGCACTGGTGTCAGCAACTCTGTGGCAGAGCAGGGAGAACCTCGGGGGGGTGGTTCCTCCTTAATGAGAAGCTGAGATGTCCCTCTGGCATGCAGTCCTTTGCCATAAAATTCAGATCCAACGGATGGTGAGAGAAAGGGACCCATGGAAGGTGGCAGCAGAAGGGAGCTGGGCGAGGGAGGACACGGGAAAGGAGCAGCACGGTGGGACCCAGCTCCCTGCCATGAGGCAGTGTGGGCAGTGCCAGCCTCATATTGCTGCAGCCTGGCTCCCTGCTTGCACAGCTCCCTGAGGCTGTGACACAGAGGGGCAGGTTCCTGCCAGTGCCCAGGTATCTTATAAATTTTTTTTCTTCTTTTTATAAAACACCCACAGACACCAAGGCAGAGTCAGGCTGCTGGGGCTCTGAGGCTCATGCTTGGGCTGCTGCCAGCCACAGCCTCTTTGCTGCCCTACAGTCCCTGGTCTGTCTGCATCCAACTGTGGCTCCTGTCCTCGGCCAAGGCACTGGGGAGAGGAAGCTAACCCAAAGCGGGATGGGAGCTCTCTGTAAAGCAGGAAGCTGCAGAGGAGAGGCAGGAAGGAGCTGCCTGTCTCAGTCCTGCCTGTGACTGGGACTCTGCACACTACTCCGAGATTCCCAGGCTCTCAACGAACAAGGAACAAATGAATTTCTCTTGTCTGTATTTTTACTCATTTGAATATTTACAGACACCAGCAGATGCATCTAAAGATGGAATATTTCCGACAAAACATTAAGCAAGGTCTGTTCTCCAGCAGGAATTTAAGGCAGAGAGTCAGTGACACCAATATGAGAGGGCAGCGGGCAGGGTAACACATTTGCACTCCTTCTTGCTAAGCCAGCTGAGACTGAGTCATGCCATAAACAACAGGCTGGCGTGCCAGGAAAAGCTGTCATGGCCAAACGTAGTGACCATTGTAAGCCATGAGTGCAGGCTACGCAATTTACTGATAGTTACTCAGAGCACAGCACAGCCGGTCGGCTCCTGCTGAATCACTGCTGAGATGTCACGCAACAAGAGCTCCCACACGGATCACTGTCTGTGACGGCAGCGGGCACTGGCTCCCCGATTGCTCCTTGTCTTCCCCAAGACATCAGTCTCCTCAAGCACTGACAGTCTGATGGCAATGCCGAACCTGCTTTCCAGGAAAGAGAAGTGTTCCTGGGGTCAGTCTGTTGTACCTGCACTAAATGATTTAACGGACAAGCTCTGGAGAGCTGTGTAACTGCAGTTGAAGAAGTTACCAACACTACTTTGCTGAGCAGTTCTGCAGATCTGCTGCAGAGGTGAGTGACACAAACCTGTGCTTGGTCCTCACCTGTTTCAGTGCAAAGCCTGGTGTTGGCTTCAGTTCAGTGGGGCTGGGCTAAACTGGACTGTGAATTGCTTGTGAACTGCTGGGGGAATGTGTTCCCTTCTGCTGACTTTTGGTATGGGGTGGTCACCTCCAGCAGAAGCTGGAGCAGCGCTGGGTCAGTAACATCTTAAACTACCATGAGTGCAGCAGAGTCTGTCTGCCAGATAGGAGGTCATTTCTTGCCTTCTTCTATATGACTTTGTTAGGTTAGGTCATGAAGGGGACAGGAGAAGACAAGGGACTCCCTGCCTATGACAGGGATGTTGGAACTAGATGATCTTCAAGGTCCCTTCCAACCCAAACCATTCCATGTTTCTATGAGATGACTGTCAGGGGATGCTGGTGGTTTTCTGTAGCAGAACGAAGAGCTACATAATCCCTGGGAATGATGCAGCATCTCTGCCAGAGTGGCAGACTCCAGGAGCAGACTTCCCCAAGCCTCACTGCATTCTACTGCAGCTTCCAGGCTGGGCCCCTGGTGAAGGCAGTTCCAGGTACTTCAAAAACTGATGAAGGGAAAAATAAGCAATGGGAGTTTCCATTCCTGACCATAGGTGCGAGGATGCATGGGGAGCTGCAGGACTTGCTGGTGGACTCTTTTCCTTGCTACGACCCTCTTCCCAATATTAATATTTCCCTGCAGCTGAAGGTTTTCGTATCCACTGAACACCAGACTTGTGCCAATCTCGGTCATTTCCAGAGTTTACACCAAGCATCATTTACACTGCTTTTTTGCACTGTGAGTAGTACATTTTAAAGTCTCCGGGCCAAGGCTGCTGCCCTTTCTTAGAAGCCCAGCTCTCTGTATCCAAAAATTTTCATTTAATTGCTGTGGATGGAATGAAGCATTTGAGATTTCTAAGCAGAACGGGGCTTTTGCACACTGCCAGCTTTCTTCACTGAAGAATTGAAGCTCAGGGGGCAGTGCTTTCTTTCAGTTCCATACCAGTGCAAGCGTGTGACATGCTCATATTGTCACAGTTTAACAAAAATGTCATCCTTGTGAACAGGCCAAGCAGAATCTGGGGTACATTCATCGATGACCAGTGTTTAACAGGACAACTTATTTATTCAGGTGCAACTTCAGCTGCAGAGTAATTTTAACTGACTGATTCATCTCTGCTCAAAAATATCCCATCCAAGATTTAAACTGGGATTCCCCTACAGCTAAACTGGGCTCCCTGTTTTCAAGATTTGTGCACTGAAACAGAAATGGCCTTTCCTAGCTTGTTCCTAAGTCCCTCAAACTCATTCCTCAGCATTATGCTCAGAAGAGAGGGTGAAAAAAAAAAAAACCCTAGCAAGATGTGGAAGGGCTTGGCAAGCTGGCTCACAGGGTGATTTTAAACTGTGGATGGCAGCAAGCCTCCCAAATGGAAAATGTTTAACTGATATATATCGCCACAGCTGCGATTTCAAAACAGAAGAAGGACAGTTGTGTACGTTGGCCTCCTAATTGAAGCCTGTGCTAACATCTGCCAAAGTATGTTGTGTGTCAACACCCTCACCAGATTCCCAGCCAAAAGAAGGGCGGGAGGGGAGCTACAAACAGGGAACTTTTCATTTATAAAAGCCCTTCTTTTCACCAAAAGAGCCTTATAAAAAGTAGCCTCTATCTAGGTCTCCATTGAATCAGTGGCGTGAAAAACAGGGTAGCTGTAAACTTGCCAGCATGCCAAAAGGATGAAGTTACCCTTTTGGGCGCAGTTTGGGCATATTTTTCTCATAGCAAGAAATGAGAGGTTTAGGAACAGGTCTCACACCCTGTATTGATTCATGGAGCAGTACAGAGACATAATGCAGCTATTACACAATTCTCTCAGCAGCATACTTGCAGATAATACCTGTTCCTACTGTGCTGCCCATCTCTGAGCACGCAGGGTATTATTGGCCTCCCTGGGAACAAGTGTGCACTTGGAATCACAGAATCCTAGAATGATTTGGGTTGGAAGAGACCTAAAAAAGCATCTAATTCCAGCCCCCCTTCCAGGGGCAGTGACACCTTCCACCAAATTATTCCAAGCCCCATCCAACCTGGCCTTGGACACTTCCAGGGATGGGGCAGCCACAGCTTCTCTGGGCAACCTGTGCCAGGGCCTCACCATCCTCACAGGGAAGAATTCCTTCCTAATGTGCTCTGGGCTCCGGTGCTCTGCAGGAGCTCACTAGCCCAGGGTTTTGGGGCAGGACAGTCCTTGTTTTGTTGTTTTGAATGAAGTTTAGCACAATGGTGCTCTGAACTCAGCTGGGGTCTTATTATACGAATAAACACTAAGTGACTGGAGTGAAAGAATAAGCAACAGTGACAACAAGGACTAAACAATCTCCATTTCTTTAAACAAAATGGAGATGGGGGAATGCAGCAAGATGGTATTTTTGCCTGTTCATGTTCTTATGGAAATGAATGTGTTTTGTCCCTCACAACTTCTCAGATTTGCATGAGGAGATTTAGTAAGAACTCTGAGGCCAAAAAAATCATCTTGAAATTAGAAGGCAAAGTGTGATACCCCAAAGCAACAATGAAGCATTCTAGCCCATAAAGATGCTGAAATGGATAGCATGCAAGTAGGAGGTAAGGAGAACCTCCAAAGATGTGTAGTGATGATGAATACAGATAGGAAGTAAAGCAGGATGTCCTTGCATACACCCAGTGCTCAGATGGATGTATAGTCTCTTTGCAATGCCAGCCTGGTTTTTAGCTTCTGGATCTAACCAGATGCTGTGCAGGAAGCTACAGATGTAGGGTTTCGTGAATTCTGCAAAATAAATCTTTTCTCCTAGGAACTGTTTGGCTGCAAGTAACGTTGCACTGGAGTTTTTCAGATCAATGGTTCTAACTCCAGGAACTGTCTCCGTACATGGATTGGGATTATCAATTTCACTGGAACTTGGTCGAAGCTGCAGCATCTACAGGTGCTCAGAGGACATGGAGGAACCATAGGGAATGGTCATTCTCCACTTCTTAGGGAGTACTGGAATAAAGAAAATGCTAAGGCAGGAAAAAAAGCAAGAGAAAAAAGTCAAGCCACTGGAAGACCCTTTCCCCATGACAAGAAGAAAGTCTACACGACAGCGGCTTTCCTCCTTACACACTGTAGACCCTTCACAGCTACAGGTCATTTCTCCCAGCTGCCAAGGAGCTCAGTCTCAGAGCTTTTCATCTGCTCTGGGCACGGCTGGCTGGAACTCACTTTGGAGTTAGCAGACTCGAGGGTGATGAGAAAGGCAATCCTACCTTCTTACCCGGGGAGCGGATTAAAATGAAACGATTTTTCCTTTTTAGTAGTGCACGCAGCTCCTGGCACTTGTCATAACTCTCCAGTTCCACTGTTTCTATGCACTTCTGTTCATCCTGCAGAGAGGGAATGAAACATTATTATGAATAGAAGGCACTGAAATCAATCATAGACCATCAAATTCTGCATGTCTTCCCTTTGCATCTGTCTAAAAGCTCTTCTGCCTTAAAAATAACCTGCATGCAGACAGCAAGCCCCATAAATCAGGCTGGCATCTCACTAAGAAAACACCCCGGTCTTTAAGCTAGTGGTCCACAGTGGCTGAGCAAATAACAGGTTGGGGACAGTAAGACCAGTTTCTGCCACTGCTGTTGGCCTCATCCAGGGATCTGCAGCCAGAAGCGACACTACCTCCGTCCCACAATGAAAGGAGGAGATGTGATCCTGCTTTTTCACAGGGAAGATGACACAAGCATCGTGACGGTCCAAGCATCCCACTCAGGAAGCCTGAGGCAGAGCAGGGATAAGAGGGGAGCCCTGCTGCCACAATGAGCTGGGGCAGACTGGTCCTCACATCACAAAGGTCAGCAGGAGCCATGTGTGATGGACACAGTCCTCCTGCAGTCACGCTCTGAGCTGTCAAAATGCTTAGGATTGGAAATACAGCCCTGTACAGCCAGCAAAACTGTCTGGGCCAGCATCTCAGTGGGGAATATTTATCTCTGGAGTATCTCCACTGATGACTGCCGGCCACGATCTTGGCTCATTTCTCCCAGTAACATAACTAAAATTCCACACGTGGTGCGTGGCTCAGTTCAGCTGCAGAGCACCATCCCTAATAGGAATCGCAGCATAACGCTGGGCAGATAATATTCTTCGTGTCTCAGTAGCCCAGCAGAGACCAAAGCTCCCTTTTGCTAAGCACAAATGAGCAGTGAGAATCTCAGAGCAGTTCTTGCCAGTGAAGTGCTACAGTCAGCATGGCTCATGAACCTCTCCAGTACCATCCTGAATTAAAATCGCCGGCCATAACCACTCCCAGCTCAGGCTCCGGTCCCAAGGCAGCTCCTTGTGCCCCATGTATGAGTTTGTGTTTAGCAATTCCTGTAGCGGAGAAGGGGGTGTGGGATGAGGAAACATGTCGCAGCCAGGAAGCTGCTGTGTGGCTGGAGGCAGGGAATGGAGAGTTCAGAGGGAAGTGGGCTGCGGGGAATTTCCTCCCTTTACCACTTGACATTTAAGTCACTGTGCAGAACTCAGGCTGTGTTTCAGTTTTTTCAACCCTCCTAGCTGGGGATGGGGGCCCGGCAGAGCTGATGCCAGAGCAAGTCCTGAGCCACCGAGGGACGTCTGGATCTAATTTAAGCTTATTATTTTAATGACATTACTGTTTATTTCATTTAACACTGAGTAGGTGAATGCGAACTAGGAAAATGCGTACTAGGAGGAGGAGATTAATCCTGCCCAAACCTAAAACCCAGCCGATAAAATCCTGCTGACGCTACTGAGCCCTTTGAAGGCTCCTGCTGCAATCCTGGTATCGCAATGTCACTGCAAAAGGACAGGGATGGAAATAATAACCCCTCCGCGGCCAACAAATGACAGAGAAGGGTGAGGTCAGGAATACATGCCTCGGGGATGGGTGATCTCATTCTGGCCTTCGGAGGACGACCGCCCACGTTACAGCCCTGTCGAAAGGCCGGTGCAGCTCCCAGCTCCTTCCCTGGGCTCAGGATGCAGAGAGCTTGGCAGCGCTCTGACCGCAGACCAGCCCCAAGCCTCCTGCCCACTCTCCCTGCTCTCAAGAGCAGCTCTGTCCCCAGCAGAGCCCCTGTCGCCCTCCTCGTCGATGCCATCATTCCTGCCTCTTGGACGGGAACTTTTCCTCTGATCTCGTGCAAGCCGTGCTCCACTTCCCAAGGGCTGTGGAGCACCGAGCTGGGGAACAAGGGGACTTGGCAGGGTGGAGAGATGTGGTTTTGCTGTGAGATTGCTTCTTGCCTTCCAGCTGCCCCTCTTCTCCCTGGGGAGGCTTTGGGGACTGTGACCTGGCTAGGGAACAAGGGCAGAGAGGATGGGGACATGCAGGACGCTGTGTCCCGGGGACACCTTGACTGTTCAAGCTATGGCTCCTTCATCTCAGGGACCTGAACTTCTCAAGTGAGTTATGCTCTTCAGGGAAGGCAGGGAAGAAAGCAGCCAAAGAAATATAAAAACTCCATGTATGAGGCAAAGGAAAAACATTTGAGTTCAGGGAGCACCAGAATGGGGCTTTTGTCTCTGTTTTACCTTTGGCAAGCGGCCATCCCCTCTCTGTGAGCCTACCTGGGTCACAAAGAGATCCTTTATGTCTGTCCTGCACCACTAAGATAAAGAACGAAAGACCCTACCCTGACTCAGGTCTTCGGGTCCCTTCAGCCTCCTGGGACCTGGAGGACACTCAGCACCAGGCAGAGACAAGGTCACTTCCAGAGTCCTGCCCTGACACACGTTCTGGACAAGCTCGATCCTGGTACAGAACCCCTACATTCATGATTTAACGCAGAAAAACTATTCCAGTAACTCCTCATGGAGCAGATCCTGTGACATAAACATATCTGTGTCTGTTGGCTTGGCCCTTAAGAAGAAAGTTACTGAACACCTGGACACATATTAATGCATGTGCTTAACCAAATAATCACACTTGGCAAACAATTTCCTTAATGAAAAGTTGATAAAAAGGAAGGAAAAAAGACTCTCTGAAATTGTTATTTATATGAAGGTGTAATTCCCAGCAAAGACTTCTTCACTGATGCACACTCAGGGGCTGAGACTCTCCATTCAGTGTAAAATGTCTAGACCTGAAATAATAATTTATTTCTCTATTCGAGGCTCTCAAAGTGTTTTAATAAATCACTTTTGGGTATACCTTGCTATCATTTTACCAGGGGCAAAATGCAGATGTTAAGTGCCCAACTGCTGAACACCAAGTGGATCCTCTGGTCTCTAGAATCTAGTAGGATTTTTCCCTGTTGAATAATACACTTACAAAGAAACTCTAAACCAACAAGAAAACAGCTCTAAGCAATAGCTACACTGTTTAGGGGAAAAAAGCCAAACTCAAGGCAGATGCTTTCTAATCCGTGAAGTGGTGATATTGATCTGTCTAGTCACTCTACATAGGATTGCCTGGTCTTCAGACACTCTCTGTAGGTTTTTTTTATTCTGGCAAGAATATGCCGAGACAAGCAGACAAGAAGCCCCATTAGAAAATAACCTGCTTGGTTCTGTGCAGACCTGCACAGCCGTTTCTTGGGATCCCAGCGCCCTGTATTTGGATCAGTGCCTCCTCTCCTGACATTTGGGTATGTCATATACAAACATCTTGCTTAACTGCATCTTCATTTAGGTGAGGGTACAGATGCAGGGTGCTGTAGATGGAGGCACAGCAGAAAACAAGAAATCCATCCCCCTTCATTCCCCATCCGCTGAAAGAAACCTGAAGCCGTGTGGGATGACTTTCACCCCATCTGCTCCAGGTAACACAATAGGCATTTGCCATTTGCCTTCAGGAGGTGGCCATGCTTTACACCAAACCCAAAGCCTGACTAGCAGATGCAGCTTGGGGAACAGGCTCCCAGGGCAGGGCAGGAGCACGCTCCTGGAGATTGCTACTGATGATGGTATACAGTATTGGTGTGCTGCTCAGACTGTATTTTCTAGTAACACTGTACAATGTTCTTGTCTGTATCTTGTGTTGGCTGTCCCCTCTGCTCCTGTTTAGCACCTAAACCTGAGCTACAAGTGCAGCCAGGCTCATGCAACTGCATCAACAAGGTGGCCTGCATAGGAAACAACTGCTAAAGGCAACATTAGCATCTCTCTGCGAAGGGCCGGACATGGGAGGGACTGAGAAAAGCACACTGAGTCCAAGGCACTACTCAGTTCCTGGAAATCTGATGGGCTCAGAGCAGCTGAAATGCTCAGCCTCCAAACCTGCCTTCCCACATGGAAGCTGACCTCCCTCCCGTTTAACCCATCTAAGTCTAATTTAGGATACATATGGAGAGATGCCTGTTTATTCCTGTTGCCTGAGGTTTTATCTCCTTTCTTTTTCAGCAAGCACTGAACAATCCCATTTGTAAATGTTTCAGCCTGAGGATGGTCTGGAATGCTGTGTCCTCCTCCAGGGTCACACAGAGCAGATAAGTGGAGAAGGTCCAGTCGGAAGAATGGCACCTTGAGCTCCAGAAATGCAAACCACCATAGCACACTGCACCACAGACTCTCCTTAGTCATCTGCCCTTCCCATCTCAAAAACTTAGTTCCCCATTTGTAAGATAGAGACAGCCACACTGCCCTGACTCACATTAGAGGAAGATAAATACAGTAATAAACATGAACTGCCTCAATTCTGTGGCAACAAGACCCCCCCGAGTGCAGAAAATTGCCATTTCCTCTGGTTTCCCTGTAGTAAGTCTGCACAATCACATGTTATCCTATTGTGCTACCAGATAATTTTGCAGCAATTTCCTCTCCTAAGACATTTGACTTCACTGTAAGCCAGTTTAATAGCCTATAGATATTAACATGATCCCTTATTTACAATAATGGGACCTTGCAGCTACTGTAGCTTACAGATGCAATTTATTACAGGATGTTACCACAATCCGCAGGCTACCAGAAAACATTATGCCTGGTTGTTACAAATGCCATTTTCCTTGTTGAGATAATAAAATAACCCTTTAAATGATTGGGATTTTTCCTTCTTCTGAATGTCTGTGAAAATTAATCTTACTTTAAAAGCCTCCTTTTCCCTTGTGGTAATGAGAGCCTCCATGTATCTTGTTTTTAAAGGCATGCCTTTTAAAAAAAACCTACGTCATGTTTATAGATTTCGAATCTGCAAGTTCCTGAGGCTTCAGCTGGAGTCAACAGGTGTCCGGGGCACTGGGAAATGATCTACAGAGAGTCAACAGGACTGCATCCCTCTGGGTAAGAGCACCCCCCCTTGCTTTTCCTGCCTTCTGAGCTGCTCATCACCTGACATTGACTTCTCCTGTCATTACTCTTGCACTCTTCATGACATTTCACGGCTAAGAACAAACGACACCAGAAAGCTTTGGGATTTGGGAAGAGCAGGAGTGTTCAGCATAAGGTAAGAGGTAATACCCTTTAACCTAAACTGTTTGTAACGAATCTCCTTTATTAGGCAAGTGCATGTTTTTAAAAAAGAGAACTGAACTCACTGTCAGCCCTGTTGTTTCTGAAACTCTCGCAGCAATGCAGCTGCTGAAACATTTCCCCATTCTTCTTCCCTTGACACATTGCACATGAAGCTTTACATGATTTTTCTTTTATATCGTCCTGATGCCCACACGTGACCCAGATCCTCTTGGGCCAGACACCTGACAGGCAAGTGCTCCTTGTGCAGACCACAATCCCCCACCCTGCTGCACACACAAGCCACCACAGGGCTCAGACCCTCTTCTCAAACCTCTCTTGGTTGTAGCTTGTGCTCTGCGCTGTAATTTCTAACTTTTAGGGCAAACTCTGCTCTTGCAGAAGCTGCTTCCAGCCCAGGAACGAGGGCTTGACTCGGTACAAAGCCACCTTTGCATCCTGGCAGGACCAGCCCTGCACTTTTCATTCTTCTCGCCTGAAAATGCAGGACAGATTTGGCTTGGCTCTTATTCCTCATTTGTCTGGAAACAGCTCTAAGTGCGGCCATGAACTTAAGGCATGCAGTTTATCTAGGGAAGTCCAGGACAAGGCTCCCAGGGGTCCTTCTCTCAGAACTGGCTCAAGTAAAGGGAAAAGATGAGCCAAATCCAGACTGTCCGTGCTTAAGGAGGACAGCAAGCATTCACGATCTCACTCTGCATCCTTCGGTGGCTAAAAGAAACCCTGAAGAGTCTGGCTGGCAATAATTTGAGCTGCTTGAGGGGTGCCAAACAGCTGCAGGGTTGCCTGCCATCCCCTGAAGTGGCAGGTGGGAAGTCAGCCTGCTACAATCACTTTTATCCTTCAAAAGCCAAAACCTCATAGCACATATCCTGCTTCCGCCCAAAGCTTTACTCCGTTCACCTTCTCAGAGGACATCCTGCCCCCCCATTTTTTTATTTTGGCAACGGTTCTGTCAAAATATTCAGTGGCTAAAATATTTATGCTATATAATATATTTAAAAATGCAGCTGCTGTCTCTTTTACAGCGTTTACCCTTCCTGGAGATAACTGGAGAAGCCCTTTTGAAAGGAATGGGCTGGAGGGAAGAATTAAAAACACAGGGACATGCATGTGTCCCCAGGGGCCCGCTCCTGCCCCTCATTCAATGCCGTTAGCTGTGACCATACCTCATCCTCGTAGACCACAAGCTGTGTTTTCCGTAGCTGGATGTAACGATCCTTCCACAGTCCCAGGAGCCCCCCGCTGCTTTTTTTAATCCAGCCATATTTCTCCGCAGTCGGAGCAGACTTTGGTTTCTCTGAGACCTCTTCCTTTGTATCCTGTAAGGACAGAAGGGATAAGGAGTTTCCATCATCAGAAAGCCTGACCAGAGAAGATTTTGGCACCCACCACATCACAACAGGAGACTGGCATCTTCCAGAGGAAAACTCAACCAGGCGTCTATGCTTCGTCACCATCCCCAAACCAATTCCTGCGGGCAAATCCACGGCATGAGGGCCAGGACTTCATCACATCTGCACTAAAATGTTCCCAGCAGGTTAAAGATGAGAGCTTTCCTCCTCTCCAATGCACTGGAAGAGCCTTTGCAAAGGCAGGATCCCCGTATCCCCTCCCTTGGAGCACTCTGCTGCTCCCAACACCCCATGGAGCACTCAATAAGCCTCTTTCCCTGGAGCAAGGCAAGGGGAAGCCCTCGCTGAGCCAAATCTCCTTACACAAACACCTCACCAACCTTGTGATTTGTCAGCAGAGGCCAAGCCCAAATCCTCCAACCTCCTCCCGGGGACCCCACTTTCCCCCAAACTCCATTTCCTCCATGTCCCCCCATGTAATAGCAGCAATCCTGCTGCAGAGAGCTGGCACAGAAAAAGAGGATGTGTGACAAGAGAGTCTCAAACATACCAAAATGGCCCTCAAAGCACAAACTGGACTGGCTGGAGCTCAGACATCTTGTTTCATAACATGAGAAAATCCCAAGTGCATGGAACAGAGTCAGAGCTGGACACTCCCATAGCCAAGACAGAGCAAGTGTGTACGGACGAGCTCCGAAAATTTGGAGGAGAGCCTTGCAAACGAATCTGTTTTCATGCACCGAACTCCCACTGAACACACCCTTGGACAGCAGCTTTCATTAGGGTAAGCTCCTATTCCAAAGAGGGAGCTTGCACCCATAAAAAGAAGAAAACCAGCTTAAACACCCCATGCACCTACATTTATTCTGACCTCCACTAAGGTCTGAAAGGGGCTGGGCTTTGCAGGTAGGCTTGGGTGCAGACTGGGAACAAGAAACTCACATAAACTATGTTTCACCTAAAAGAAAATGGGGCCGAAACCTGTAACAACCTTGGTGCCTTTTGTAGAAGTTATTTCAGTTGTACTGAGCTGCATCTGAAACGGCCACAATACAGGATGACTGAGCATCAAAAAGTTTTCCGGGAAATGAGAGGGACTGCGTAGGGTGGTTTTTTTTTTAAACTCGACTTTTTAGGTTGCCAGGAAGTTGTATTCAGTTGAGACCTGCGACTTCAGCAAACATCAATTCCTGCACAAATACAGACCCGCTGGTTTCCTGATCGAGAACCCTTTTGATGTCATTTTTAGATAATTGGGCATGGACTTTAGCCTCCCTCGTAGCACTTGTGCATGGACGTAGCTGTATGAAGAGTTTATTCAACTGAGTCCAGACCAACAACTGCTAAAATGTTTTTACTCTTTAAGGCTTTTTTTTTGCTTGGCAGGTGAATTTTTGCAGGGTTTTTTTCCCCACCTGGCAGAAAGGCTGAAGTCACATGGTAAATATGTCTATCCATGCTCTCTTCTGCAGAGTGAAAATGACTCTGGTTTTAAAATAAAAGTACTCCCTGTGAAGACACAGCACATAATGCCTATCTCAGAAAACCGACCTGCCCCGGCAGAGCTGGGGCTCGTGTTGGCACCTCTGCACAAGGCACAGGGAGGGCAGAGCTGGTTTGGGGTCTGGCTCTCCAGCCTTCCAGGGACAGTACCTCCCCTCCTTGGCATTGAAGCTTTGAAGCCTTGGAGCTCCCCAGATCACTCAGGAGCCCTGGTTGGAACCCCTGCCTGAAAGGAGCCATGCACCCTCCACACCAGGCCAGACTTCCTGCTGTACCGGCACCTGGGATCATCCACGCAGAGGATTCATGACTCCAAGCCCTGCCTGAGCAGCCCAGGAGAGGGAAGGTGATGGAAAGTGCAATGAAATGGAGAGTGCTGCTCTCAGCAGATGACAGCAGCCACAAGCGGAGGGCTCTGCCCCTTGCACTGCACAGAAGTCACCTGAGCCTGAGCTGCCTCCTCTTGTCCCTGCTATGTGGCAGATGTGAGGGGTGAGATCCAGCATTCTGTAGGGATGCTGAGCTGCTGGGCTGCTCAGCACATCCCGCAAGGGAGGAGAGGTGCTGTAATCCCTCACCTGCAGCTTAAGGACATAAAAAACCAGATGATGCAACTGGGAAGTTTGTTCCTGCAAAAGCAAGAAGAGTCTCGGAGATGGTGCCTGACATTTTTGTGGATTATTTTTATGCCAGCCCTGCCCCAAATTGGCAAGGGGCTGGTGGCCAGGGAAGGGCACCGGCAGCAGGGCATTGTGTCCGTCCTGTGTCCTCTGCCTGCAATTCCACAATTAAAATGGGAGCATGACACGACAAAGACACGAGCTGCTGTTAGCTATGTATGAGGATTCTGCAAGAAATATTAAGATATCCTTCCTGGGATGTTCTTGGGCTGGATTCATTCCTGTGGTAAATCCATGAGAAGAAGCCCCCTGACATCAGCCAAGTGAGCCAGCGTAAGCGAAGGAAGAACTGCGTTATCCCGATGCTGGCTCACACCAAAGGCATCGCTCCCAAAAACAATCCATAGCAGCCATTTTTGCATTTCATCTCATGGTGGTATTAGAAGTGAAACACGAGTTCCACTCCTTCAGCTTGGTTTAGCCTCACATTTTGCAGCTCAGCAGAGAACCCAGATCAGACAGGATGGCTTTATATTTAACAATTAGGCAGTTCTTTCTCCCTTCCCCTGCCCTGTATTTTACGGGCCCACAAACCCACATACTCTTCATGTCTTCCAACACAACAAACCCCCAAGAACTGAATCACAGTGGTGCTTTAAAGTTACACAGAGACTGAAGTGCCTTAGCCACTTACATCAACTTCATTTCAAGCATCTCACTTATCACACGCTCCTTTCTACCAAGGCACTGATGAACAACTTCCAGGAGACAACCTGCATCTCCACACCTCCACTCTTTCTCTCCCTTTTCACATTATCTCCCAAACCTTGCTGTTAGCATTTCCACTTCTCCCCAGCCTGCTGGAGCAGAACTACCTCACTGGAAACAAACTGCTCAGATCCACGTGGAACTTGGGGAACTGCCTCTGACACCCCTTCTGCAAGCAATCACTGGAGGATGCGTGTGTCACTAAAGAAGAGAAGCCCCTGAGACGGTCACTCAGTGCTGGGATAGGTGCGAAGCCCCTTTGGCCGGCGGCCGCCAGCTGGAAGCAGTTTCTCTGCTGTGGATTAATTTCATGGATGCCAGCGGATAATAACAACTCTCAGTCACTACCAACTTGGGCTGCTTTGCCGTCTCCCTGCTGTTTTAAAAGAGCTTTCGTTCTTGCCACAGAATGTTGGGAGCTGAAATAAGGGGGTGTGAGGGGGGAGAGACAAGCCACAGCTACAGGGATCGCATGTACCAGACAGAGCTTGAAGTCCTCCGGCAGTCCGTCTTACCGGGAGCTTTCTTTGTGCATGAGCAGCAAAACCTCATCCAAGGAAAGCAAGCAGAAATAATTGCGTGGCCAGACGAGGGGAGAAAACGACCTGTTTAACTTGCTAACAAATTTGTGGCATCTTAATCAATCCTCACAGGGATGGATTATTGGGGTGTGTGATCCCATGGACGAGAAAACCTACGTGTGCAGAACAAGCACCACTGCCCTTCTCCGAGTTAAACCCGTCCCAAGCAGAAGGAGGAGCAGAACAGAAGTGGGGAAGGCTGGAGGTGCGTAGACATGTCCAAGCTGGCGATGTGACCCAGGCCCGGCTCCAGCAGGGCAGGACAACACCCCAGCGGGACTCGCTCGGGGTGGCCCGAGCACGCGTGGAACCAGCCCGGCTCTGCCAGCGCCGGCTGAGCCCGGCAGCCCCTCCCGGCCGGGTCCAACATCCCGAGNCTGCCGGGGATGGGGAACCCCCTGTCCCGCGGTCTCCCTCGCTGTCCCCCGGGGCGCAGCGGGGCCGGGATGTCCCAGCGCCGGCGAACACCCGAAAACACCCCGAAGTGGCCGGTGCGGTCCCCCTGCCCCGGCAGAGGCTTGTCCCTCCCGGCCCGGGGGTCCACCCTCCCTGTCCCGGCGTCACCCCCGCTCCCCGTCCCGCTCCCGGCCGAACTCACTTGCTCCATGGCTCCTCGCCGCCCGCTCAGGGGCTCGGCCGCCGCCCCGCTGCCCCGCTGGGCTCCGGGCGGACGGTCATGCCGGGCGGGCCGGGGGGTGCCGGCCCG
>VZTA01002291.1:367-16472 GCA_013398855.1 Mohoua ochrocephala | reverse complement strand
GGGCTGGGACTGAGCCCAGGGGAACGGAGTCCCTGCGGTCGGACGGCGGCTACGGGGTGGGACGTGGACCCTGGGGTGGGCTAGGATAACCAGGGATGACAGGATACCCGGGGCGGGACATGGAGCTTGGGGTGGGAGAGATCCCTCGAGGTCGGATAGGGTCACCAGGGAGCAGGCAAAACCCCCGTGGTAGGACAACGTCCCTGAAATCGGAGTATCCTTGAAATTGGAGGATTCGTGAAATCAGAAGGTCTCCAGTGTCTGTCGGGGTCCCCAGGGTCCAATAGGATCCCCAGGGTTAGACAGGGTCCCCGGGGTCAGATACAGTTCCTGAGGTCAGGCGGGGCCCCCAGGGTTCAGGCTAGACCCCCGTGGTAGGAGAGTCCCTGAAATCAGCAGGTCCTAAAGGTCAGGGGGCTCCCTGGTGTCTCACACGGTCCTCTGGGATGAGAGAGAGTCCCGTGAGACCAGGCCAGACCCCTGTAGTAAGACGGTGCCTGAAATCAGTGAGTCCTCAGGGTCAGGCAGGGTCCCGGGGGTGAGGCAGGGTCCAAGGTGGCACAGTGTCCCTGGGGCTGGGCTCAGGTCAGGCCCCAGGAGCATCAGGACAGGGTGCAGGGTGTAAGGAGGTGAGGGATGCTCCAGGAACCCAGCGTGGAGCAATGTCCAGGGCTCGGATCTGTGTAGCCACGTGACTCCCTCAGCCACAGCGCTGGCTCCTGGCCATGGGGTGGTCTCTGGACAGTGGATTTTGGCAGAGGGGTGACGCCACTTATTCACCCAAGGAAAACAGCTGGGGAATGGTCTTTGGTAGCAGAACTGGTTAACACTACTCATGCTCAGAGCTATTGTTCTTCACTGGTATTCAGCTTTGCAGACTTCTGCAGCTATTTCAGGCCTGCTGGAGGGCTCATGTACCCAACAGCCTGCCTGATTTTTCTTCTAATTATTTCAGTCAGTCTAAAAAAAGACATTACCTCCCTCTGCAAACCTTGCCTCCATTGTTCTCAGCACAGAAAATAAGAAGGAAAGGAGAATAAAAGTCTGACACCCTCTACCTCCAGGTTAAACGCTCTTCTGCATAGGTATGGGAAGTGCTGAGAGGAAAAACAGGAGGCAGCTTCTCCTAACCAGAGCTGGAAGAGGTAGCAGAGCATCCATCAGGGATGGCTACCCCCATCCTGCAGGGCCAGGGGTTAATGGAGGAGCCGGGAATCACCCTGGGACACACCAGGACTTGAAATGAGAAATCCTGGTACTGTCAAGGCACGTTGACAGGAGAATGATTGCCGTGTCAGCAGAAAGACATCTCACATGGGAGGGAGCAGCTAATAGCTGTGCCGTGATGAATCCGGGTTTTGACAAGAGGCTGAGGCACCAAACACACTCGGAAAAGCCACGGGAGGACAGACAGGGTCTAACTGGCTGTAACTGGTGTGAGCAGGGAGAAAGCATCAAAAGGGAGGATGCATCATGCTCACCACCATGGTCAAGGCATTGCCCAAGCGCTGCACTTGCCCTCCCTCTCCTCTCACCTGCAGGATTTTGGGGTAGGACCCTCCTGTTTGCTCCAGTCGCACAGGGCTGCAAGAGCAGCAGGGGCTGAGCCAGGACTGGAGCTCCTAAGGGAAACTACACACAAATAATTATTAGTGATAATTAGCAAAAACACACTGATGACATCTCCTTCCTATCAGCTTAGCTCCGGGTTTGGCAAAGGCTCCGGTCTCGCCGAGACAATCCCCGTGTTGTATAAACACCTTCTGTGGCCTCCTCTGCTCCTCCTCCATGGCCAAGAGCCAAATTAGGCAAAATGCTGCCACAAGCATTGATGATGGCACAGAGGGGCCTGGCCAGTGGCCAGGGGTTTGACAGCATCCTTCAGATTCCTTCTTTATCTGGCACAACAGGCACCTCTGAAAGATATGACAAGAAAATCGTGACTGGCCATCAGCATTCAGAGCTGTCACCGAGCCAGGGTTAGCTCTCTGCTGCCGAACATCAGGTGAGAGCTGGTCTTAAAACATATTCTCTTTGTTTAATTTCCTGAGCCATCAAAATGGGATTTTGGGTGGGAAGTGGGATCATACCAGCTTACCCACAGCCTTCTCAGTGGGAGTGTAAGAGCAAGACAGGGTGTCACAGTGCCAAGTTTGGCTCCAGGATGGTGCCAGACGTCACAAAATAAACTATTGAAAGAAGATTATATTTTAGCCAGGCTTTTAAAACAACCCAAAAAACCCCAAATTACCGGAACTGTTGTTCAGTATTCCCTGTTTTCCTGGCAGGGCTGGGGGAGGTGAGGGGAAGCCTCTGGCTGTACAGATAGGATGGGGGCTGTGGTTCTAACTCTCCTGGAAAATTTTAATCGGTCAAAAAGTGAAGAATATTTTTAGCATGCAGTCAACGTGCATGTGAGGACGTGTGTGCTGTGAGAGTATGCGATGCAGAGGCCACATCCCTGTGATTTATCAGCTATCCTCACCCTTGCAGGCAGACCTGGAGAGACACACGCTCTGACCCCCTCCAGCATTGCAGGGGAAGAGGATGCAAGTTTGCAAGAGGACGTTCAGTTCACAACAGGGAGGTTGGTCCAAGAATGCTGCGGGGAGAGGTGTTGGGCGTGTGTCTGCAGTCGGGACAGGCTGCCCTGTTGTCTTCTGCATTGATAAAAAGTGGTGAAATGCTGCTGCAGCAAAGTGAAATGGAGTCACGAGTGACACCAGGGAGGGTGGGACGGTGAGTCATGAACTGAGGAAGTTTCTTTGCAAGGGGACCCGTGAGCCCTCCTGCTCTGTGCCTCAATGGCCGCATTTAGGGTCTCGCCAAACTTGAGGGGAAGGATGTAGAGGAGTTCCGCGATGCTGGGTCTCGGGAGCTCTGGCTGCAGAGACACAGCTTCCCCAAAGCCACTCAGGGATGAGACAGGACTGCAATGAGCAGGGAGTCCCTCCTGCCCTCCCAAACGTGGACAAACCAGTCTCTCCAGCCACAGACACCACATTAGAGAGCTATGGTCGCCCTCGTGTCTACCTGCCATCCTTTCCCTGCTGCAGGCAGGGAGCTCTGTCTCCTGCATCCAACCCGAGGTACCTCATGACCAGGGTCAGCCACTCCACCTGCTCTCGCCTTGGTTTTCCTCCACTTCAAATGGCAATAACCCATCTCTGGGGCACTCTGAAGCCAAGTTCATTAGTGCCTGGCTTCGTTAATTGCTTTGAGCAGGGCTGGACAGACAGAGACTCATTATGGCAATTGCCCTGTTATCTGCTCAGCGCTGGGGAGGAGGAGGTGAGCATGCCTGTGAGACTGGAAGCCAATGCTGGGCTCAGTGAGGCCACAGGGCTCCTGAGCTGGAGGAGAAATCTTCAGCCCCTTCATATGCATGGCAAATTAATGGGGATGTTCTTAATTTCATCTGTTTGGCTGGAGCTAAAACAAAGAGGCCCAGAGAAAGTGCCGGGTCTGAACGGATGCGCAAGGGTAGGGGTCAATTCAGGCTCTTGATGCCAAGTAGAGCCTGTGTCACCTTCTCGCAACTGCATGGTTGTGGGACTAAATCAGTTCTCAGGTGGACTGCAGTCCTCCAAACTACCTGTGCTAGACAAGAAGTGTGGGAGTGACCAAATCCTCTGGCGATGCATGGGGAATTGGCAGCAGCAAAGGCTGGAGGAGATGGGAGACCACACATCTGGAGCTGGCATGGAAGAAGGTCTCTCTTCACCAGCTTTCTGGGCTTAAATCTTGTGTTTTATGGACAAGCCATGTGAAAGGATGGTGCTTCCAGCCACATTCCCTGCTGCAGTGGGGTGGTCGGGGTTATCACACCTGGTCTGCGGCTCGGCCTGTAACTCATGACCTGCCAAAATCCTGGCTTTACCTGTTTTCCTCTTGGCTGATACCAGTCCAAGCTTCTGCCCAAATCAAACCTGGGCTTTCCAGCTTCTCTTGCTCCCTATTTTAGTTACATGTCTGGAAGAGAAGACCCAGCTATCTGCCAAAGCCATCAGCCTGCAAGCACTCACAGGAACTCGTGTGCTCTCCCTGCTGATCTTGCTGGTTTTGTAAGGAAAAGCAGTCCTGGCTGCAGAGGATGTCTGGTGCTCACAGGAGGGACAAAGCAGATCCAAAACTGTAGGTAAGGAGGTCACTTGCTGGGGGAAAATGGGGGAGGTGAGTGGTTTACATGATCTTAAAACCAGCAGTGAGTTGAAGGAACGTGGCCAAGCCCTGTGGCTTGATGGAAAGTGGGCAATGAGCGATACTGCTTTGTGCTCTCTTCTTCCTTTCTGTTTTAACTCAGCATGAACAGTAAGCCCTGATGAAAGACAGCGGGTGCAGGCTGGAAGAGGTGACTGATGATGCCAGAACATCACTTTTGGTGTCCAGGTGATGGCCACGGTTTGTGCACGAAAGGTGGGAAGGAGTGAAGCACCTGGTGGGTGAGGGCTCAGGATGACTCTCCTGCTCCATTGCTGCACAGGGTGAATGGGAGCAGTGTGGGGCTAGAATAGGGCTGGAATAGGATGGTCCATGCTGCTTTTAGTCCCCGGGTGTTTTGAAGCCAGGGCTGTGCCCCACATCCTGCAGGCAAAACCCAATCCCTGTGTAAATGGCTTGGAGCAGCTTCCCACATCCCTCTTCTCATCATCCTGTGCCTGGGGCAGTTGCCTCTGGGCTCTCCCAACAGCTCTGCGCTGTTCCTGGTCTTCACTGACATCTCCACCAATGACAAAATATGCCAAAAATAACCCCTGCTCTCCGGCAGGAAGGTGGGATATAAACACACTGACTGTTTGTTAGTGTTAGTGCTTGCCAGGCTTTCAAACCGGACTGAGTTTGGGGGGATCACTTCCTGCTCCACAGTCCTGACCTCCCACTGCCTCCCTACTCTGTCTAGGCATGGGAGCTCCCCAAAATACCTCTGCTCTGTGCATGCCACTTTGAGAAGGTGAAGCTGCAGCCCCAGAGATGCTGGAGGGATTTTTCTGGTTGAGTTTAAGGTAAGGCAGCATCTCTGGGTATTGCAGCCACCGGCTTTCCTGTATGCAATGCAACATTGGGGTCCTCCTGGAGCTGCTGGGATATATAAAAATATGTTTTTTATATATATGATAATATCCTCAGAACTTGATTTTTTTTTGCTGTGGCAAGAAACAAACCCTCAGAGAAGTGTAATCTGGTACCTGTAGCTCTGATGACCCCTGGTAATACAATCTTGCTTCATGCACTCTTGCTCTCAGGTCCATCCCATGCCATCCTGATTCTGATCCCTACCTGCCACCCTGCCTGGTTCCTGAGCACAAAGGGATCCGGGAGTTTTGGGGACCGATGGCTTGCACAGTGAGCAGCCATGGAGTTTGTCTGAAATTATGTTCTCTATGATGTGGATGAGCATGTAGAGAACACAGGGAGGCAGCAGAAGGGGTTAAATCAATAGTTATGTTTAAATCAATATTCTGATTTATGCTCCTGTCCCAGTGATGCTGACTTCCTTTGCCCCCTAGTTCGAGGGCGCAGGCCTCAGTGGCTCATTCTGAGCCACCATTTCTGTGGTGAACATGAATTTTGGCAGACATGCTGCAGGATTGGGCTGGTTTGTTGCTTTGTTGTTGAGAAGAGGGGAAGCAAAAGTTAAACAACTTGACCGTGGCTGTGGTCTGTGCACCTAACCCTGTTATCTGCTCAACTGGTGAGACTGGCTCCCCAAAATTTGGTATAAAAAGGTGTATCAACAGTTGTTTCACCTCTAGGTTTCCCTGTAGATGCTGATGGCCAAATTCCTGCTGCCAGTGCTTGGGTCCCTGCAGGAGGAGGCTGGAAAAATCCTGCCTCCTGGGTCAGGACTTCAGGGTGATGCTTTCCCTGAAGATGCCTTGTGCAGTGGCTGTGGAAACGAGCTGAGTCTTGGTGTGAGCAGGGAGGGGGTGAGATTTACAGCTGTGCCCTGGTTTTGGTGGTGACTCATGAGGTAGGATTGGATCAAGTGAATTCCGCAAAGATTTACAGCAAGTAAACCCTTTCACGTGCGGGGCTTATTGCATTGGCCTGTTGTGTCCAAGGCAGGTTCTGGAAGTACTGCCCATGGCCGAGCAGCCAGAGTGAAACACTCCCCTGTGACAGAGTTTTCCCCCTGACATGGGTTCATCCCCCTCTAGCCCTGCAGTGAGGTGGTACTGGGACCACAAGCACTTTGCATCTCTCTCCCAACACTGTGGCCACCTCTCAGCCTTTCCAGTCAGGCTAAGAGCTTGGTGACCAACTGCCCAGCTCTCAGCCATGCCAGTGTCCCACCTTAGCACAGACCCATGGATGAAACAAGCTGTGGGATGCAGAAGGTCTGACTGAGAACATGTAGGAAATACTTCCTTTCTAAAATGTCAAAATGTAATTAATGTTAGTAATGACCGTTACGAGCCTGAGTGGGGCGAGGAGAGGGGCTCAAACTGTCTGACAGCCACAGCCTTTGCAATAATGCCTGATTTGGCAGCCTGATGTGGTACCGGCTCCTTGCTGCCTCCAACATCCCTGCCGCTCTGTCTCCAGCATCCCAGCCATACCGCTCGCATCTTTGTCCCGTCCCTCCCCTCAGCCTTTCCCTTTAGCCCCTCTCAGCCCACCCCGTCAGTCTCCCGCAGCCCGAGCCCCCCGCTGCTCCCCGGGCAGCAGCAGCAGCCCAGCCCGAGCCCCGGCGCTGCCCTTCCTCCCGCCCTTCCTCCTCCCCGCGGCGTGGTGCCATCCCCACCTAGTGCCGGCCCGGCGCACCGGCCGCGGGCAGCCTTGGGGCTCCCCGGGCTCCCCGGGCTCCGGGGACCGTGGCATCTCCTCCACGCCCCCGGCTGCACCCGGACACCCGTGGCACGGCCCTGCGGGGGATTTTCTTGCCCTGGCCCTGAGGGATGCTCCGGGGTAAAGGAAAGGTGGGAGGTAATGAGCTGATGCAGCCTTTGCACGGCTTCAGAGGACGGGGACAGGCAGGGGCCGCCACGGATCCCATGTCTGCTGGGGCTGTTGGCCTCTTCATGCCCCATCCTGCGGCCCGGGAAAACGGGATTCTCCCCTTTCCAGGACGGGGAACCCAGCTGGGAATGAGGGAAAGGGCCACGTCCTGTCCCCAGTCACCGAGCTTGTGCCATCACCAGGGCTGGACCCCTCTGGGTATCACTTTGGGGATGCTCCTGCACATCACAGGTTTGGAGTTCTTAGTGGCATTTCCCAAGGACGCATCCCCATGGACCCCACACGTCTCAGTGCCTGGGGAGCATCACCTCCCTCGCCCCCCTCCAGACCCTGTAGGCACCAGTTGTAGATGTCTAGGGCAGAGTAAGAAGCCAGGAAATGCCTTGAGCAGTGCCCTCCTGTACCAGGTCTGTTCTTGTCCCTCTCCAGCCCATCAGAGACTCCCAGAGCCACAACGTCTTTAAATTTTCCTTCCCCTCCTTCACCCTGTTGCACCTCAGATCCACATGCAGCTTCTTACCCTGTCCCTGTGGCCAAGGGCTGCTCTCTCTGCCCAGGTGCTGTCCAAGCTAGCCAGGGCATCCGGAGGTATCTTCTCACCTGGAACAAGGAGGTGAGCAGTCATCCTCTGCTCGACCACACCGGCTTCCCTGGGCTTGCAACATCCTTCATCCAGTATCATTTTGGCTGGATGGACTCTCTACAAGTTGCTGCACCCAGTCCCTGGAAGGAAGTGGCTCTTTGCACTGACATTTTCTGAAATTTTGCTCTTTTTTTGTGCTTTCCTATCTTTTGTCTGGCTCCACCCTCCCTGGCCATCGCATAGGCACTTTCCTCATCTCCCTTGGGTGCTGTGGCCTTGCTGTCCCATCCCCACAGGAGATATCAAGGTCCCCTGGAGTTTCCCCATAGCTCAGGGGTATTCAGCGGGAGGATGCTCTGCAGGGGGATGCTCCTGCTTGCCCATAGGGTACTGTGGAAAGCCGGGAATATGCTCAGAAATTTTTGAAGACCACAGGAAAGCATGGGAAAGACAGACCACAGGGTTGGAGAGGAGGCAGGAAGAAAGGAAGATTAAGGGGTGATGTGGCCTCCTTCATATTTCCTGATGAAACAAGGAAAAAGCCCAACACTGCCCCTATTTTTTCTTGGAAAACCCCTTGCAGCTCAGCTCTGAAAGCAGGATTCAGCAGCTTGGCGCAACTCAAACGTTTCCTCTGCTGCTTTAAAGAAAAATGTTGGAACAGAGTGAGCTTAAAGCCTGCTGAAGAGGCCCATTTATCTGGGAACTGAAAGAAAATATTGGGATAATATTTGGAAAAGCCTGTGAATGGGCATGGCCCAGCATGTGCCAGGCAGTAGCAACCTGTGAGCTGCGGGGGGAGAAGCCACCCTCTGCGTGTGGTTAATTTTCCCCTTTTCCCTCATTTCCTTCCCATTTCCTTCCCAGCTCTGAAAGGTTTTGCCGTGCCTAGGTGGGTCCTTGAGTTGTGTTTCCCCCAGGAGAGTTGTAGTGCTGGAAGAAAAAGGGATTTTTCATGAGCAGGATGGGCACAAACCCTACCCAGTCTGAGTATCTGGGGGGGCTGATGGGGAGGTGTTTCTTTCCCCTGGTTAACAACTGAGGCTGATCTGCAGGACGCACTTAATCAGATATCACTAAAACCAGGGTTGATTCCTGACTAATTGGTCAGTAATAACCATTTAATTGGCAAAGCTGCAGTGAAGCTCCAGCCCTCCCTTCCCAGAGCCATTAGCAGCATCTATTTTAACCTTTGGAGCCTGGCTGGGATTCAATAAATAGGTTTTTGTTGGTTTTTTTTCACATTTAAAAACATTAACGTGCGTTCAGAATTCAGTTGGACATCTCATTTGGCTTTGAAGCATAATTATGCTTGATGAGGACTAATAAGCAGCTCTCAAATCGAGACCAGGTTAGCATCTCTCCTGCTGTCTCCTGCGGGGAAGCTGATATTCTCCAACAGCTGATTTTTATGGGACTAATCCAGATATGTCCAGGGCTCCATAGAACCCTGCTTTGTCTTCGACTATCTTTTTTTTTCTTTAAAAAAGGGTCTTTTTCCGCCTAGGATGAGTTTTTATTGTCATGGAGTTTTGCTCTGTGTGGGATTTCCACTCGCTGTGGGTCTCAGGGTGCTTTTGCAGGATGCAAAGCATGATTTGCTGAAAACAGGCTTTTCTACCCTCCAGCCTCATTAGGAAAGAAAATTAACATTAGAGGGTTTGGTTTTTTTCAATGTGACAAAGGGAAATTCTAAATTCTCAGCCCCAAACTGATCCCAAGTCTTGAGACCTTGGTGTTGGCTCAAAGCCTGGCTGCAGGCTGAAGCAGATGTTGCCAGTCCCTGGCACAGATGATCGTTGGTGGGCGATGGCTGATGGTTGGATTGGTGTCGAGGTCGGCCCTGCTCCAGCACCAGCGCCTGCCCTAAGGTGGAGCTGCTTCTCTTTCAGCATCGTGGCCGCCCAGAAAACACTGGATCCAGTCTGGTCACCCAAATACCGCCTGCCTGCAGCTTCTGAGCAGGGCTCAGGCAAAAGAAAACCCATCCAAACTGTGGGTTTGTGTTTGTTTTCCACGCTCCCCCGCTGAAATTCCATGTCAAAGGTAAGTTCGCTTGGAGATTAGGCTTTGGCAAATCCTGCTGTGCTGCCGAAACCTCCATAAATGCCCTTGGTGAGCCCCAAGCATTTGGTGCCACTAGGATGGGGAGTGAGTCCTGGTCCCGGCTTGCCAAGGGATGAGGGGACACACAGCCATGGGACACCCCCTTCTCCGCCAAAAAATGTCCCTTCCCAATGGGGGCCCTCCTGTCCTTTACCAGCAGAGCCCCTCCACTGTCCCACGGAGCTGCTCTCGCCCATCGCTCCCACAGCTGTCCCTCTGGCAAACCCCAAAGCTGCTGCTCTAAACCCCCCAGATTCCCAGCTGAGTCAAAATACTCCCAAAATCTAACGGTGGCAAAGGAGAAAACCCTTCCTGTCCTGTTCTGTCATGGCTCTGGGGGCTGGTAGGGGGGTTCATGGCCACCAGCCAAAAGCTGTAGGGGAAAGACCTTTAGTTGTGAGCACTTGGTGCTTGGGCAGCTCTCCTGCATTTTTTTCTAAGACATTTTGCAGCAATTAAAGCACTGCAGGTAAATGCCAAACCCCAAATCCTGGCAAAGGTGCCAGCTGCTCTGCAGTCAGGACAGACCCAGCCACTGACTCCGGGCTGACCATGTTCCAGCCCTAAATAGCTGCTTTTTAGGGACAGGTGGGTCACAGCAAACTTTATTTTTCTGGAAACAGCAAGCACATTGTGCAGGGCAGGCTTTCCAAGGATGCTCCCCACACCCTTTTCAGGAAATACCACGCAGCTCTCCTCCGTGCCATGCCAAATTTTTTTTTTTAATTGGCATAAATGATAGCCTCGGCAAGGACACACCGTGTTTTCCCTGGGCTGTCGGATTTTATTTTGAAATCGCTGCTGGTTTGATCTTTGCATCTCTCCACCCCCAGGTTCATCTCTCTCCTCGTGTTTCTGCTCCTGGTGCTTGCTCCAGTGCAGTGGGGTTTGCTGGGAATTGAAAATGCAGGGGGGGCTCATCCTGTGCCAGTCACAGCCGAGTCCTTGGCACATCACCCCACCTGGGGGTGAAATAGAAGAGCTGCCACAGAGAGCAGACAGCAGCTGTCCCTTCCTGGTGACCCCCAGCCCCTTCTAGGAGTCCAGCTTTTGATCCCAAGTTCATCCCTGGAGCCATCATCCAAACAGCAACAGCCATCCTTCCTTTGGGGGAACTTGAAATAGCCTCCCCCTGCATGGTGACAACACATCCCCCACGTGGCACCGGTGTAACCGGCTTTTCCAAGACCTGCTCTTCCAGGGGTGGGGTTGAGTTGGCTCGGTTTATTACCGGCACCCTCTTGACTCCAATGCTTCTCCCTGGCACGTTGCTTTCGGAAGAAGTGGGATGGTGGCAACAACCAGGAGAGGAGGAAGAAGGATTCCTACTTCACATGTGGGATGGGTGCCACCAGGACACATCCCTGCAGTTCCTGTCCCAGCACCCTCTCCGGGTAAAGCATCTCCCCATTCTACCACCCCTCGCTTGGGCATTTCCTTCCTTGCCCTAATTTCCAAAATAACAATAAGCCCCAAACCTATTCGAGATGGTGAAAAGGCTCGGGTTTGTTCCGTTTTAGTTCAAGACCAGCACACAGGCAATTATCTATGATTGATTTTCCCACCCTATGGATGTACTGGGCCCAGCAGTCCCCAGAGCGCCCTTCGGCCACCGAGCTTCAGTTGTTTCTAAACTTCGGGATCCATCTTTTGGATATTTTTTCAGGCCTGAGTCCATAATGGACCCTTTCTCTTTTCTTTTTATTACTAGCATTTTTACCAGGATGACATTTGGACTAGGCAGGGAAATCTTCTTGCCTTCTACACCAGCACCTGACAATCAAGATTTAATCTTCCTGGAGAGGAAGAACGCATCAGATGGAGGGGAAAAAAATCAGATATCTGTGAAATTGCAGAAAAGCGGAGCAGGAGGAGCCTGTGGGAAATCTCCAGCCCAGCCTGAAGCAGCACAGCGACTGCGCAAGCCCCGACCATTGCCGGACAGATGTTGGTCTAATTACAGCTAAAACCTTTGGTGCTGAGGATGCTCTGCTCCCTGTACCCCGAGTGTATCATTGCAGCCAGGCAGCCTCTCTAATCCCCAATTTAAATCCCTTTGGCTGCTGCCTTCAGTGCTTGGAAGAGGTGCTGGATGGCAGAAAACCATTGGCACATTCTCCTTGGTCATCCCTGTGGTTCTGAGCTCTTCCACCCTGGCAGGAGCACTGTTTCCCCTGTAATTTTCCCCATTTCTCACTGAGAGCTGCCAGGGATCAGAGATTTATAAAATGGGTGTTTCAAGAATTTGGAAATTAATTTCTCTGTACCTGCGGTGTTGTGACCAGGACTGGGCACCAACACAGAGCTGCCGCTTGTCCCCACCTCCTTGGGCCTTGCTCCACCTCATCCCCTCCTTCCTCTCCATCACATTTGATGTCACCTCTTCAGACTGAAAGCTTAATCCAGATTTAGAAAGGGAAGGAAAAAGGCAGGGACAGGATTTTTCCAGTGAGCACAAATCTCCTGGGAATTCACCCAGGGCTTTCCCAGCTGCAAAGCTGGTGGCTGCTGCATGGTGACAGCAGTGGTGGCATTGCCAGAGCCCGTGTGCTGCTGTGACACATCAGCTGTGGAGATGAATCTCCACGGAAGCTCCAAACCTTATTTTCCACTGGCAAGTTTCACTGGCAGCTCACTCATGTGCAGGATTTTACCATTAATATCCCCAAAACCATCTGGCCACTAGTGAGTCTGGGGTTATTTTAACACCTAAAAGGGCAAGCAGAGGAAAAAAAGATTGTTTGAGCTGAGTGAATATAAATGGAAGAATACTGATTTCTCCTGCAGATTTACAAGTCTCTGGAGGGAAGCAGGGACAGCGGCCGGGAGCCCGGTGCTTTGCCATCGCTGCTGTGGGCTGGAATGAGCCGGGGCAGCTGCTGGAGGATGCTGGAGGCATTGTGCTGCCAGACAGGTTTGAAGGCTGGTGTTAATGAACTGGTGTTAATGGGCTGGTGTTAATGGGCACCCTGATGGCGAGAAGTCAGCACTGGAGCTGTGCAGGGGCTGGAGCTGGGGGGCTCTTCCACACGGGCTGTCACCAGAGAGTGAAGAGTCGAGCTGCAGTAACTCTCTGGTACAGACAAGATCCTGAACCGCATCACTTTAATTACGCCAGCACAAATTTCATTCATTTGGTTAAGCCTGGGAGCTACAGAAAGAGCTATTTCCAGGTGTGCTGGTTTAATTATTGCATGCCCTGGATTACCCACCGTGCACAGCTGCATGGCTGGCGTTTGTTGGGCTCTCCGGCACACCGGGACAAGTTCACAGCCATCAGCACGCTCATGCCTCTGCACATCCCAGCACACGGGCTCTGCTTGGGTCAGATAAATGGGTTTTAACCTGATTTGTGCTGTAATCTCCATGTCAACAGGCTCTCATCACGCACAGGATAAAACCCCAGCTCCTGTGGCCGGGGCCCTGTGGGGTTTCACCGGGCAGCTCCTGCCAGCAAGGCTGGCCAATGACTCCAAGCCAAGTGGCTTCCCTGTCCTGGCATCCCAGGGACACCTCTGGACCGTGGGTGTTTGCAAAATGGCTTTTGTTTGCTTAACTCCTTGCACTGGAGCAGGCAGAGGCACAGTTCCCACTGTCTTGTCCCTCCTTCACAGACAGGGACAGGGTGACAATCCTGCTGCCCAGGGCAGGCAGCTCAGTGCCAGCCCTGCCATCCCACCCCTGGAAAAAATAGCACCTTTCGGGTGCGTTATTTGTACTTTCCTTTTCTGAATGTGCCTTAAAAAGAAGGGCTTGGTTTTTTAAAGAAACAGCATTGAAATTACATTCTTCCCTGCTCGTCCGGCTCTTCGCTGTAATCTTATTGCCGTACGGAGGAACGAGCGTGCGTGGGACGTGGTGGGATTTTAACTGTAATTCATGGACAGATATAAAATGCCAGGGTTATTATGAATTTTATTCAGGAGAGTTTAAATGTTACTGGTTCAGCAGTGCCTCTTTCCATGCTTCCTTTGCAGCAGCTTCTGTTTAACCTCTCAGCTCACAAAATTTATTGTATTGTTGGTGGCTCACTGTAATTCTCCAGGTTTTCAAATAATCCCAGGAAAAGAGTTAACTGAAGCCTCTGCCTTAGTCTACATCCACTGCAAAGCATGTGGGGCCAAAGTCTGTCTTTCCTGACACCCCTGGTAAATCCCTTGGGTTCATCTGGGAAAACTGCCACTCTGAATTTCAAAATTATGTCAGTGGGAGACGGGTCAGTTGCAGTGCAGGGACCAGGGAGCACCAAAACCTGGGTCCCAGTGTTGCAGTCAGCGTTTGGGCAAGGCTCTCACCCAGCTCACACGGTGTTCCAGGCTGAGCTGGACACCACTGGACCCACAACAGGGCACAAGGTTTTATTGGTACCAGTAACTATTCCCCAGGCAGATACATCGTGGTGAATGGCCTTGGGATGGAAGGTCTGTGATGCAGCTTGTAGCTAGGTTTTTATGGCCATGATGATCATTGATGACCATTGCAGTGGGATGCAGAGCACTCCCAGACATGGATTCAGCCTGATTCTCTTGGGATTCATCCATTTTTTGTCACCTAACACAGGCACAATGAGGTTTTGCACACATACCCCCACGAAGGCAACCCCTTTCCCATCCTCACTCTCTTCTGAAAAGCTTCAGAAAGCTTTTCCCACTGCCATACCCTAAACACTCCCTGCTGCTGCCAGAGCTCATCCGCCCTTCTCTGCTCCCTGTGGCGATACTTTGCCCCTACTTTGCATCCCCTGCTGACAGCAGCGGCCCCCTCAGACCTTCCCCAGCAGAGTGAGGTGGATGCTGTGAAACCAAAGGGTTTTCTTTCATCTATTCCCACCTCCCCTCTGGCTGTGCCCCACTGCATCTCTCTGGATGTGCATCGCACACGTAGCACACCCAGCACCCGCCAGCCCTGCTCATCCATCTCACACACCTTAATCAATGGGAAACTTGAGGAAAAGCCCATAAACCAGATGGGAAGTGAGGATTGGATTTGCAATGTGCTGGTACTAATGGAAACCATCCTTCACTGCATAATCAGAAGGAATGGCCACACACAACCCATCATTTCTGCCCAGGGTGCCCACAGGGCAGCTCTGTGAGGACATGTGGGGTGGTGAGCCCTGGAGGCTCCAGTGTCCCCACAGCGATAACCCACAGTGATTTCCATGAGCAACAGCTTATGGTGGGTGCAGAGTCACCAAACTCCCCATTGCCTGCAAATTGTGGCAGCAAATTGTCACATCCCTAATGCCAGCACAACACTATTTGCACACAGAAACCCTCCAAATCCCCATTTTGCTGATATTTGTAATTCCCCAGGACAAGCTTGCTTGTGACACAGGGACTCACCTCTGTCTGGCCCCTCCATGTATTTGCTGCCTGCAAATGGGTTAAAGCCAGCCCAGTGCAGGAGCTGCCAGAGGATCTTGGCCCTGTCTGACGCAGAACAGGCTCCCTATAAATTTCCCTTGGATTAATCTGACCGCTGAGCTGGGAGTACTTCCCTATTTCCTCAGGCTGTCACTAGCTCACCTGCCCAGTGGCAGGGCTGGTACAAATGGGTGGCACCAGGCTGTGATTTTCCCCTCCAGCTCCAGTGGTGGGTTGTACTTATCACTCCTTGGACACCCCCTTCTCCTCCCACACCCAGCTGGGTTTCGCAAATCTGTTTGGGGCTCAGGAGGGTGTTTGTATTCAGAGGGATGGGGTGGGGGGCTTGTGCCCCAAATAACACTCAGTTTTGGTCAGGGTCTGGAAAACAGATGACACCCACTCCGGGAATCACAGCCACCCTGAGACCATCCTGGCTGGAGCCTGTGGATGCAGCTTCTCACTGTCAGGGCCCTAGGAGCCCCGGGCGCATTTCTGAAGCTCGGATGTGATTCAGGTGAAGCTCTGGTGTGATGTGAGTGAATGCAATGCCACTGAAACATCCTTTCATTTCGGGCAGTCATCAGTTCCCTGCCGGCCTCGGCCCGCACTGGCAGGGAGGGTTGTGGAACAGAGCATCCCTGGCCCGCTCCTGAGCCCGGCCTTTGAATGCGCCACCACCTTCTCCAAACAAAGCCCAGTTTCTAATATCCCACGAGGTCTCTGCTGTTCCCTGAATGGCATCCGTGGGAGGCAGAGTCAGCACTCCAGCCTATCTGCCCCAGCCCATGGCTTATGGTGGTGCCCCTCTGGTGTCCACAGCCAGGTTTATCCCCTGAGTCCTGTCCAAAACCCTCCCCGCCAGCCAGTTCCTCCTGGCCTTTCTCAAGCCCACGAGGAGCTGGCTGGGGTTTGCCTGGGGGTGCAGGAGGGGTGCCAGGGGTATGGGGGCAGGGGATGCTGGGGGTGGAGGGGAGATGCCCAGGGAATGTGGGGGCGGTGCTGGAGGGATGCAGGGGTAAGGTGCAGTGGGATGTGCTTGTGGGGGTAGTACAGAGGGATGGGGGTGACGGAGATGCCTGGGGGGATG
>VZTA01002289.1:0-13910 GCA_013398855.1 Mohoua ochrocephala | reverse complement strand
GAAATAGCAGTACGGACCTTTACAACTCAAATGAAACTTCAGAGAGAGAATTTTAGAATGATGACAGAGCAATGGAGTCATAGACTAGTTTGAGTTGGAAGGGACTTTTAAAGTTCATCTAAACCAGAAACCCCTGCTATGAGGAGGGATGTCTTCAACTAGATCAGGTTGCTCAGAGCTGTGTTCAGCCACTTGACCAGTAACTTAGCAGTGTACCTGAAAACGTTCTCAATTTCTTGAACTGAATTCACTTATCAGTACACATACAGGTTAAATTTTTGTCTTTTGCTTGATAAGAATTAGCATGCTGAATGAATCCTTCAATTCAAACTGTATAGGTTGTCGTATAGATTCTGTGCATTAACACTCCTTTTACTGGTTAAACATACACAGCTCTGAATTTTAGCTCTGAATAGATAGTCCATGATGCTTTGCCACTGGCTGTGTAAGATCAAAAGTTGTATCACTGTAGGGTCTTCAGCTCTGCCTGCAGAGCTGAAAAAGACTAGCACATGTATGGGTTGCTCACTCATCCGCTTTCTTATTCTGGTGGCTGTGAGAGAGGGCAACATGAGCTTCCAGCTCCCTACGCTGGGTGGTGCAGAGGCTCTGGATCTCTCCCCAGGACTCTCATTCTCTATTGCCTTGAAACTCTATCTACATCATAACTTGGAACACTGTCTCCTAGAAAAAGTGTTTTGTGCTGGGGGTCCCTCGCTCAGTAGTCACCAATGCATGTTCCAGGTTTACACCAGTCTGCTCAGGTGACAGACACTGAATAAATTAATGTAGAGACAGTATTTCATCCATACCATTACAGCAGAAGGTCCTCCAGTCATTAGATGTCATTGCAGCAGAAGCTCTACAGTTCTCTCCCATTTTACAAGCCACGACTAAAACTGATCCAGAGATCCAAATATTGCCCAATGTCCGAAACACCGATTTTTGCAATTTCACTGTCAACTCTTTTTCCTAAAGGAGGTTTTTCTGCTCTTCAGTATTTAGAAAGACTAATGTGTCTGATCCTCCTGTAGAGAGGCATAATTCGATCCGTCAAGCCAGAGAAATGTTCATTAGTTCAACACTAATGTTTATACATATTCAAAGTGCAAACAGTGGTGATAAGATATCGGTGGGGTAAAAAGATTTTCAGGAAACTGCGATGATGCACACAGCTTTTCATATCTCTACTGTGACAATAATACCTTGCACTTTTCATAGTGAAAAATACATGCCTGCATTTGAAGAAAATAGCCAACAATTATTTTGAACTAAGTGATATTACAAAATATGCTAGATGACAATAAGAAGAAAGATCTCAGATGACAGGACAGAGACTTAATATAGATTAGACAAAATTTTTTAGAAAGTAAGATACCCAACTTCAGACTCTCTATTCCATTTCATGGGAATTCAATGCCCTTATACAAACAGAAGTTTGTTCCATCTCCAAAAAGTAAGTATTGGTTTGGGACTGCTACACTAATCTTTCTTGCAAGCACTTTTACCGGGTTTTCATTCTTAAGATATTTAGGGCTTTTTTTGAGGTGGCGGAATAAGTGTGGAATAAATTAGACTGCCGGTTCCACCCTCTGTTGAGTGAACTTACAAGTTTTGAGATCTGATCAGTAGCTTTGCAAAAATCGCAGCCAGAAGTGTTGCACAATAAACAGCTTAATCAGATGGGCTTAATAAAGACATGAGATGGCTGGAGCTGCATTTCAATGTGAGTGCTCTGTGCTTTTTCCCCTCTTCATCTCTGATTGGCTCAGCTACTGTAAGCTATATTTTGCTAAAGAAAAAAATCCTCTCCATAACAGTGTACCTTTGTGCTTTGTGACGCACACACGTACAAGAGAGCATGCCCACACTCAGACAAAAGAGTAAGAAGGAGAAGCTCTGCCCTGCTTCAGCTACAATGAAATCCTAGCTGAAATAATTGTCACTGTAACTGAAAATCTGCTAAGCATTTTGTCAAAACAGAGTGTAATTCTGAGTTGGAGAAAAACAACTGACCATGAGAATTAAAGATGAAAAAATCTTAACACATAGATGAAGCAATTTGTTTTAGATGCTAAAAAGTGCTTTCATCTGAATCTTTTCACTTTGATGTGTTTCAAATCCTGGTGGCAAATTTATCAGGGACTCAGAATTGAAGTGTCAATTATTTCTTGATTTTACATTACCAATCGATGCTGTTTTATTATAAGCTGGATGAGTAGAAACAAAAGAATAAAGTATCCATTAAAATTTTCTTTTCACATAAAGGGACACACTGGAAGGACATGAAAGAGATGGATAGTGAATTTAAACCAGTTACTTCAAATGTCACTATTGTCCCACTGCAGACAAGGCAAAAATATTCCACATGGCGTACAGTAGTTTGCTTCCAGACTGAGAAGTCTTCCCAACAGCAAGTTGAAAATCAAATTCAACCCCAAAACCACAGCGTACAAACCTGCCAAGAGCTTTACCATTCTATTTGGTGTTACAGTAATGACACATTGGAAAATATTTCTTCCCTTCACCTTTCTACATTCTGACCCTTGTTGTGCATCAGAAAAGAAAAGAAAACTATGCTGATGGAAGTTTGACATGGAAGTAAAGCATACAGAAGTTTGGAAATTCCAAATTGAATGTTTCCAGGAACACTTGAGGCTTCTGATGTGCATGTTAATTACATGATCACATCCTACCTCTATGGGGGCCATCTTTCATCTGGCAGAGATTTATTCCCCAAAGGGACAAGTATATTTTTGTAACAGCTGTGGATGATCTGGTATTGTCTCCAATGACCAGTGAGGGTGGTAGGTGTATGCTTTTCTTCCCTTCAAAGGAAATTTAGCAGGGGCAAGTCTGTATGGCTCTTGAATAGGTCTAGATATATAGGTTTAATCATAATTTTTCCTAGGGGATGAAACAGCTCTGATGAAGAAACATCAGAGTCAAACAGTTTGGATGTCCAGGGAAAGCTTGAATAGGCTGTATGACTCCAGCCCAAGTGATATATCTTTTGAGCTCTTCCTGATATTAATAACAGTAACACAGACAGCTTTGCTCTTGATATAATTCAGCTGTGCTGTTGCAGCAAAAAACCAGAACGAGACCATTTCCCTCCATCCAAAGTACATCAAAGACTGTGTTTTCTACAGATACTGGGAACATTTCTTTCTCCTTCAAGACACAGTGAAAGCGGGCTCCCTTTATATATATATCTGTGTATAAATGTATCTATTTGTGTATATGTATATGTATATGTATATGTACATGGTAAGCAATTTTTTTCATACAATCTGAAATTTCTGGGGTAGCAAATGTGTCTAGGAACAAAAATATAGTTGTTCTTTTCTCGTAGTTTAAATCCTAGAATAATCATAAGAAATATACCACGGCTATTAAAAAGCAAAAGGTAAAAAGAAAAGATTAATCTCTGTAACTGGAATTTGCTTACTTGGGGTTTCTTGTGCTTTTTATTCATCTTAAGGAAAAAATTTTATCTTGATCAGAAGCATACTGTGAAGGACTATACTTCCTAAAAGATTAATTAGATTAAATGTTTCTTTAATATTGTATTTTTGATTTGTCACCTTTTAATCACCGGAAAATTGTAACTGCACAAGCTGCATTTCTACGGAAAGATAGCTTGGAACTCTACCAGATGTAAATACTGAACATAGAAGGAAATCGTAAAGCTGTTAAGTGTGTCAGATGAACACAGAAGCTTTTATCATTTAACCTAAACCTAAGCACTCTAAATTTTATTTCATCTTGTAGCTGTCTTTGAAAATGAAATCCTAATAGACAGCAGTTAGAATACCGTTAAGCACATTTAAAAATAGAATTTAATATATAATATGACAGTCTGTTTGCTCAGAGAAAAAACATGCACCGCACACAAGCTTTTATACCTCACAACTTTAGTTGTGAAGTATACTTTAGTGAAGTATTGCTTGCTTGCAGTGTTGTGAGGGGAAACACAAAGTCCAAAATAGGTAGGAATTAGGACAACAACATTTTTTCAACATTTGTGGTGCAGTGTTGCACTGCATTGCTTTTTGCTATGTGAAAAAGTCTTGGGGTGAATAACTGATTCTGCCCATAGAGTCCATGAGGGTCCTGGGGTCATAGAAGAGACCTCAAAAAAGCAAATATGCCAATCAGGTTGCAAACAATGAGACACCCTGAAGAAAACAAACATGCTCAGCTCTGCTTCTCTCAAAAACCTAGGCAACCAACTCTAAGATTCAAGATGGCATTTCCCCTCATATCATTTTAATACCTGTGGTGCTCCATGCCTGCTCTATTTATTTTCCACAGAAACCAGCAGTAACGAAGAAAGCAGTAGTTCACCTTGTAGCAAAAAACTAATTACAAAAGACAGTGATTATTGTCTAGTATTGTCTCTACTCCCTTGAAGCCATGGAAGACAATATTCTAACTCAGTAAGTATTTTACACAGAAAAAAAATGGGCCCCCTAAGAGGGGAAGATATTCAGTATACAAAGGATATGCTAGACATTTTAAAAGTCATTTTTCTAAGAGATTTGACATTTTCTTTGGAAAATATTCCATGAAAAATTTTGAAATTTAAAATTTCTCTTAAAATACAGTGGTAGTAGCTAATTTTCTTTAGCACTGAAGACTGCTGATCTGTACTAAGTTATTATACAGCCTCGCAATTCTAATATGTCTACTACTGACTCAGAAGAAACACACAAGTTGATCAATTCCATTTGTAATTACATTTGGGAAAAGGGATTATGGAGACAAATACACTCAGCTGTTTTGTTCCCATGTGTTTAACATGAGATTAATCACTGAATCAATCTTTCCCATGCTCTTACAGTGTTGATGAATTCTAATCCTTTTCTAAGTCTTGAAAAACCTAGTCGCAACATCAGGGTCCTTAAGAACACAAAATGAAAGCATTAACTTCATAAAACAATTTGTTCTCACACCCTTGAATTATAGTCAGCATACTACTGGGTAGATATGAGCGTCACTAGTTATGTAAATGGATATTTCATATTTCTCATTCATTTTGCTACTTTACATTTTATTTAAAATGAAGCACTGCAGATTTACTTTTAAATTCTACGATATGTCAATTGTCAGTTCTTCTGTCCCAGATACTGTATTCTGTACTGAAGTGCCTATGACCTTAATATGTTCTTTTGAAGGAGAAAGGAAATGGATCCTTTCATTTAATAGGACACCTTCAATTGTCACATAACATCCAATAACTTGACATAAAGCTGACAAAAAAGCTAAGTTCACATCCATCTACAGTAAATGGTACATATAAGAGAACAAAGACTTCTATTATTGCAGGGTCGATACACCTTTAATTCTGTTCTTCTGCTCTTATTTTTCATCCATTCACAACCCTCTTTCATTAAACTAATGGGACTTTAACTCTTGATTTTTGCCTTGATGAGAGATACATGATCATCACTGTCCAGATACCATGCTGTTCTTAAAATTTGTAGCATTTAAAAATCAAAAAACAAACAAACAAAAAAAGAATTCAAGAGATCAGGGTGCAAAAAAGTATAGTTCTAGTCCATTCTTCAAGAGTCCCTTTCTCACAATACCATCCCAGAAAGTACTTAAGATTGATGTGTGTAGTCTGACTCTTGTTCTGGTACATAGAGCAGACAATTTCTACACAGTAAAATTGCTATGTTCTGGCTCATCTGCTCTTATACAACATTTGGAGACATAAGTTCAAAAGAGGTAATATGTGCACACCGATGGGAAGATCATACATACGTATGGTGTACTTATAAATTTTTGTTGGTTTTGTTGTGTTTTGGTTGTTTGCTTTGCTTTGCTTTTTTTGTTAGGTAGATACAATCAAATTACAAAAAAAAAAAATTACTTGCATATGGTACACTGCAGGATTTTCAGTAATATTTTTAAGGAGTAATGGGGCATGTATTTTAAATAGATTTTTCAATAAACTGTATTCAAATGTATTTTCAGCATTTTCCAGAACAGGGCCAACTGTCAAAGTAAACATATTGATTAGAGAAATACTTTCCTAAAATCTAACAATTTATAATACTTTCACCTGTGAAAAAGTTACAAGAGGAAAGAGTTACCTTTTCTTATTTGCAATTTTGTAAACGTTCTGAATAAAAATGTTTGGAATGGGATAGCAAATCAGAGAAAAATGAAAGGAGAATAAGAGTCCTTGTACATGGCTGTATTTATTAGAGGAGGAAAAGAAAAAAATTAAACACTTAAAATTAAATTTGAAAATAGCATTTAAAAATTTGAGGGTTGAAAACTGAAGAAAAGGACCAATTATAAGCTAAAGAGAAATATTCTGAATTTAATTTGAAATGCAATGTCTCACACCTCTCCCGGGGTAGGGATCAAGCGATTATTTCTGGCCCTGCCTCTCCCTTCTGTTCTGAAGACCCTGCTTCCTCTTTGCCCTTTACTAAGCAAACTGATTTTGTCTTGGATGTCTTCTTCTGTGCAGGAGTGGTTGCTACTGGCATGGGCTGTTCCTCTGGTTCAGCTGCAGTCTGAGCGGCCGCGGCGCCTGTTGGTCCGCTTTCCTCCTCATCCCCTGAAGGTGCTGCCGAGTGTTGATCTGGGTAAGACAAAGAGTAGTCAGGCCCCAACATACTGCAGTAAGTTCCTCCTCTCTGGAGTTGTCACAACATTCTCCCTGCAAATATTCTCTTACTTTAAGGCTCTTCTGGTTTTGGAATGGTGTTCTCCAATTCAGTGTTCCCACTGAAACCATGTATCACTACCTCCCTTTCCTCTCCAGTCCCCCTCTCCCTCTGGCTGGAGAGGAGAACTGGAGTCATAAACAGTAAAGATCATGGGTTGAGAGAAGAACAATTAACTGGAAACGGCAATGAGATAAGAAAACAGACAGTAACAGCAACGATATTAACAACAAAACTGTACAAGAGAGAGGAGAATGATTCACATGCAAAATACTCACCACGGACCTGACCTGACTGCTCCTTGCTCCCCTGACCCAGAAGCAAGCTCTTCCCCTGTACCTGGAAAATGACATGAGACGGTACAGAGAATAACCTCTGCGTCCTAGCCATCCCCTCTCCTGGCTAATGCAAAAATGAACACTGTCCTGGCTGGAGCCAGGACACCAGGGCAAAAATTTGACATTTGTCCTTGCTAATTTCATACAGTCTGTAAAGGTCTCTCTATCAAGGTCTTCCTACGAGGCCTTTTCTACATTCAAGAGAATCAAAAGGTTCTCCTAATTTAGTGTCATTGGCAAACTCAGTGTGCCCTCAACTGCGATGTCCAGTCAGTGATGAAAATATTGCTGAGAACTCGAACTGAAATTGAACCCTGGGGAAAACCACTGAGGACTGGCCTCCAGACATTTATTACCTTATTTACTATGACTCTTGGAGCCTGACTCATCAGATGATTTTCACCCATTTTATTGTGTACATGCCCAGCTGTATGTTGGACATTGGATCCAGAGAGATACTCTGAAAGATGTATCAAAAGTTTTGTTAAAATAAGAAAAGCCCAAACAAATGCAGTGCTTTGCATTCAATCACTTGGCAGGTAACCTTGTCACGAAGGGATGTGGATTTAACAACATCTATTGGCTGCCCAAGGTGGTAGCATTCTAGTCCCTGCCATACAAAAATTACCTGTTTTCTTCCCAAAATACAGCCTCTCTTTCAAGAGGTCTGCTAGACAGACTGGAACCCTGTGGGACAGAACGGATCCCTATGGGGGATCCCTGGCTGACTCCAGATTCTGTGGCATGATCATTTTCAATGTGAGAATTTGTTCACCATTGATTGGCCCTGCTTCTGAGAGCAGTTTGGTGAGCACTGCACAGTTACTACTTGTAACAAGTACACATATAGCTAATTAAGTATATTTTATACTTTCCTGCTGGTTATTTTTGTAGTAACCTTTAATATTGAAATATATGCTTGCTGCTACTATTGAAATATATATATACTTTCTTTTCTGGTAGTAATTTTGTAGTAACGTAGATGTATTCTCTTTATTAATCATAACCTTTCCCAGTTTTTATTAGTAATTTGCTGTAATCTGTAATAAAGAAATACAGGAAATAAAACCTCTGTGTCCTTCTGCATTATGAAATGATACAGACCCATCTTTATATATCCACAACCTCAGCAACCCTTTTGCTCCCGGAAGTGTTCAAAAAACTTGTGGATATGGCATTTGAAAACATGGTTTAGTAGTGAACGTGGTGGTGGTCTAGGCTGATCATCTTAAAGGTATTTTCCAACCTTAATGATTCTATGTTTTTATCTTCAGTAATTTAAAATTACTATATAGAGATTAATGATTTTGTTCAAATCAATAGATTAAGTTCAAATGTATAGCTTTAATTTGTCTGCTAAAATTTATTCGAGACATTTTATTGATGAAAGTTTATTTTCACCAGTACATGCACCTACTCACTGAATTTATAATTTTTTAGGCACAATCTCCACCCCTGAATTTATTTGGTTGGGTGGAAAATTCTAAAAGATGAGATTAAAATGAAATCAATAAATAGTTCCACGAGATAAGAACGTAATGGCAGAAGGAAAAAATAAACAAATTTAATTCAGTGTTTAAAATTTAAATAATTATTATTTTAATTTTCATAAGGTGTAAAATCAGTAAGAAGAATGGATTGAAAAAAGTAGTCGCAATGTCAGCCACCAGAGTGACCCTTCAGCCTATATATTATAAACTTAGATGCAAATCTTTAGCAGATCTGAAGAAAAATTTTGGGTGACCTAAAAATTATGTTTCAGGATTTGAAGACTTTCAATCAGATGATAACAACCAACATTATTCCATATTGATTCTTTCCCATTGTTTGTCTGACCCAGGTGTTAAAGGATGTTTCTTGGATGATTTCTTCTTAATATCTGTACATGTGCTCTAGTTTATCCCCAAAGTATTTGCATAATGGTGTGTAATTAGAGACAGGTATAGAATAAAAAATTATAAAAGAAAAATATCTGACTTACTTTGGGAAAATAAAATTTATTTTTAGTTTGTTTATTTAATCTTCAGAATATACAGAGATATCAAAAAAGTTCACAACTGCTGTATTTGTTAAAAGAACATCCTGACAAATCCGAAAGAGTAATACTATTTCCAAATATCCCTGTGAGAGACGAGACATTAATGCAGAAGACAAGTAACTCATTTTCTCTTTTAAAGTAGTTTAAAATATTTTTTGATGGGTCTAACAGAAGACACTGTTGGATTATATCACAATGGTCTTCATTAGAACTCAAAATGCATGATCCTAGTTTTACACGGTAAGTTTCAGTTTGATTAACACCCAAAGATATATGCCTTCTTTATATCTAACGTATTTGATGTTTGACTATCTAATGAGTGTTTCTCTGTAGACTGCAATCCACTAAACTCCACAAAAATTCATTGAAATACCCTCAGTTTCTGTTGCAACTAGACGCACACAATTGAATTTTTTAAAGTGATAGTAAGCTTCTTCCAAGCCCAGAGGAAAAGTAATTTTTTTATTCTCTTACTGAAGAGAAAACAGCCAAAGCGTTGATTTCCATTTGAAGTCTACCTTCTCTTCTGTTCATAAAAGACTGATATTATTCCTTCTCCTTTTGAATGGCAGTTTAGTGTATTTGGAATTGTGAGAATAATTTTACTACATTTCTTCAATTTGACTGAGGGCTTCAGAAGCTGTACGTATACTTTTAAAACCAGAACTACCATTTTTTTTCTAAAGCAACCACTTGAGGTATTCACCCTGCCTAGCAAGATCTACCATCATTTTCAGAATTGCTTTCACCATCAGGCTTAGTGGCTTAAAATGCTGTCCTGTAGCAGTCCCATAATTTCATCTGTGAGTGGTAGAAACCACTGGTTGTGTTTGCTTTTCATATTGACAGGCTTCTTTTCAAAGAAAAAACCATTATTTTCGAAAGGAAGCCTGAAAACACTGAGTCTATTTATACTCTCCCTTTTAGAAGCTTGTTTCCTCCATGCCTCAAGCACTATTTTTCCTTGCAGGTAATAAAGTTAGTTCCTTTGTAATTTTGGCTGTTCTGTAAACTATGAAGCTTCACTAAGAAAGACAGAAACTCTCCTGTATTAAGGCAAAAGCCAACTTTTCTTCCCAGAAAGGAAATAAAACCCTTGAATAATGTCTATAATTAATGATTCTTATACATAGGAGATTCATTGAAATTCAAAAGTAGTGATTACTCAGGAAGAACAAGTTATATTATTTAACACAAAAACATTTTATAGAATCAGTAAAGGCAACTACCAGTTATGAACTGAAGTATCTAAGTAAAACTTGACTAAATATTTATTATAGCTATATGTGATTAAAAATAATGGCACCTAGAAACATCACAAGCTAAACTTTCTAGCTGAGATAGTTGGGGGTTATTATGCAGAAACGCTTGCATTTTGAGAGGGTTAAGTATGCTTATACTCTCTGATAATTGTTTCTTTGCAGAAGAAGCTTCATAGACCTTGAATCCCAGCTACAGCGGTTAGTACTGAAAACGTAAAATCAGTTACATTCATCTATAAGACAGTGTCAGGAGTCTCCCTGCATGATATCCCAGTGTTTAGAGAACTTTCTGGAAGAGAAAGGAAATTGGCCATTTTTCTCTCTTCTGTAGCTTGAAATTCTGAGTGTCCTAGACCCCATGCTGTGTTTTTTTATTGTCAAGATGAGATACATGAGTTCCCTCCCTATGCAAAGTCCTAGAGAGCAAACCAATAGCAGGGTCCATAGCACACAAAACTGACACTTAGGGTCAGGACTATTCCATTAGTGCATTTCTGCTCCATCATAGGCAGTTACAATATACAAAGACCTTTGAGCAATATTGTTTAAGACCTATTGTAAACCAAAAGGACTTGCTTTTGGCCTGTACTGGGAAGACCGGAAGCGGAGAAGATGACTGGGGTCTGTTGCATGAATGGACAATTTTCTGTTCTCCTGTCACTTGCCACGAGTCTGAACTATTTTTGCCATTACCCATCCATGTCAGCACATAGGCAATATCCCTTTGGGTTTTCGAGTCTCAGAAAAGCTCTGTTTCATATTGTGTCTTTTAGCAAAGTTGTTCTAAAAGGACCTATTTGGTTTTTGAACAGTACTTCCATTCCTTCGAATTAATAAATTGTTTGTCACATGAAATGGTTACTTTATTATACTATATAATAAAAATATATTCCTTTCAGATTTTGAAGAAACATAAGCATAAACAGGCAAAAGGAATTATTACGAGACTATAAGAACAATAATTTCAAAAACATCTCAAATGAGAACAACACAAATGAGTTTAATTACAGGGTTACAGAGATTAGGAATGCTGGCTCTTTGAAAAGTTGGTTCTTATAGTGCCCATTTTTCAATTTCTCTGTTTTGCAGAATGTCAATGTGCAATCAAAAATAGTGGCAAAGAGGTATTATGATACTCTGAACCACAGTCACGGGCATTCTTGAAAACTAGTAGTAGCTGAAGGACGTATTTTATCTAAATCCTAAAGAGCAGCTTTGAAATGAAGTCCCACAAGACACCATTCTCGGTCAAATGTGTTTTCTTTCTCTGTAGTAAATATTGCAAAGTGGACGTGGGTTGGCACAAGTTTTTGGCAGACATTTGCTGACGCTTCAAAATCCATTTTAATTTTGGATTGTGTTTTAACTGAGTGTGTAGAGATACATTAATGTAGCATCCTTTCTTTCTCCAGACTCTTTTACAAATGACAACGGCTACTATTTAATGTCATGCTTACTCAGGATTCACTCTGCTTGGAACAAGCTTAAGGAAAATATGATCAAGACTGGGACATCTGTGAAATCTATCCTTTACAAAGCTATCTTTTCTTGTGTAAGTTCATGTACAAAATGTTGATGTCACATTTGTAGTTGAACTAAAATTCGCACATGTCAGTTTATAACTTCACTTAAATTAACAGACTCTATTAGCTCAAATCCATGGATCATGTCAGTTAGATGCTTTTTACAAACAAGTTCTTTAATCTATTGCATTTTGTATAGAGAATCTTCACTCTTGTGAAGAAACAAAGATAATGATGAAATTCATTCCAGTGCAGAGTGGAAAGACATACTTGCCTCTCTATTTGGAGCTGAAAAGCGCACGACTGTTCTGTTGGCTTTGGTTTTATCTTCTTCACAGGGTTACATTCTAATTCTTCTGAGTAAAAAATCTCTTAAAAATGGCTACAAATGCAGTGGTTCTTTAGGTGAATGAAATATTGCCTATTGAAGTCATTAATATTTTTGATGACGCATTGTTAAGCCAGACCTGATATTGCATTCCTTGCTTTCCTTGATGAAGAAAATTCACTCAGGTCCTTATTTTCACCTTACTCAACCAAGGAATCCTCTAGTTTATGGTGAACCCTTCTAGAAGTGCAAACCTGGCACAGGAATAGAACAGGTTTTTCTACTGGTGGTAGTTAAGGAATATTACCTAATGAAAAGATATCCTTTTTCTAACAGGACTAGTACCATTGATTCCTAAGAATATATCCATGAAAAACTACAGATAGTAAGAGCATTTCTTCCTCTCAGAAATGCATGAATTACCCAATATTAAGCTATGATAGACAAAGACAGATATGAAAAGAAAAGAATCCTGATGTGATGTATTTTATTTGGAGAAAGAAGCAACGAGATGCCCTGTGATAGTTCTCTAATAGGACTAACTAACTGACAGGGAAGTGTTTAGAAGGTGAAGCAGGGAAGGGTATGATGTGTTATGAATTTGTGCATGGGAATGACATTTTTAGGAATGAAGAAGATGGAGAAATATTTGCATGTAATATATTTTCACAGAAGAACATTAACAGTATCATCATTAAGATTCTAGAAGACTTCATTTTGACAGTGATATGATGGAATTTTTAATAGGTAACACTACTGCAAGAAAAAAACCACATCAACCTATTAAACCTGGTTTAGAATTACAGATCTTCCTCCTGTATTAGAATACAAACTCTTAAGTTTCTGCCCAGCTTTTCAACAGTGTCTGTGGGAAATGTATCTATGTCTCCATTTTGCTTATGTAGTCCATTTTGCACTACTTCTCATGTTCCAAGTTATTACCCTCTAGGAATATTTCCTTTTCCCCTTTTTATTTAAAGCTTCCATCTCTAAACATGCCAATATGAAGATGATATATTTATCAATGTTGACACTATTCACTCACATTGCAATGAACATGGCATTCCTGTGTGATCAATGACACACATGTCAAATATGTGTCAATATATGACAATATATCAAAATCATTGAGACAGCTTAGGAAGGGGATGCTCGACAACACAAGTGAAAGGTAGCTAAGATTCTAATCAAGCTACCTTTGCAAAACCTGAAATTAAGATATTACTTCCCCTGTAATCATTTCAGGTATACACTGTTGTAAACATATACATCCACTTGGTTTTTTCCTTGTGCTTTCCTGTTTGCTCACATGTAGCATTCCAGAAACCACTCGGTAAATAATCACTCTATGTCTTTCTAATTTGTCTCCGTGTTCCTGGATAACTGCTTGTATTGGGTTCGACTGAGAGAGAGTCAATTTTTCCTTAGCAGCCCTCACAGCGTTGTGCTTTACATTGGTAGCTGGCAGGGCATTGATAACACACCAGTGTTTTGGCTACTGCTGAGCAGTGCTGTCCCTCTGACATTCTTCCCCCCGCCCCATCAAGGGGCTGGGAGTGAAAAACATCCTGGAAGGGACACAATCAGGCCAGCTGACCCAAACTGACCCAAGGGATATTCCATACCATATTAGATCAACTCAGATACAAAAGCTAAGGGAGAGAGGAAGAACAGGGGGGCATTCATTATTCTACCATGTTTGCTTTTCAGAGCAACCACTATGTGTGCTGAA